>CAUYRH010017280.1:0-22135 GCA_963574655.1 Perodicticus potto
CTTCATATATAATCTGAAATATTTTCATCCAACTGTTCGACATAACCTTCATGGGATTTTCTTGGTTATTGTATGAAAACATATAATCCAGAATTTTTTAAAAAATAAAATATTTAGCTACACATACAAAGACCTTTTGGAAATGTTTACAAGCTCATCTCTATACCTTACAATAGAATTTGAAAGGGTCTTACAATCTCTAACACCAGAAACTCATATAATAATAGCAATTCATGCCTTTTTATTTTCAAAACTATGCTAAATTATACTAATTTGGTATTATTGTTTGAAACTTATTGTATCAGAAGGATGGTCTTGAATAGAAGAATATTCAAAAGCTGTATGTGTCAGCTTAACGGTTTTGTTTTTACCTGGTTATGTGTATAACTACTCTTTTGGGGTCCAGTGGGGAAAAATGATCGAATATTAATGAGAGATTGATTAAAGTTCATTCTCTGTCCACCATGTATCTTTTAGAGGATTAAGCAATGGCACAGAATTTCCCTTACTTCAAACCTTTAGTCCCCTGCTTCATTTCTTTCTTTTTTTCTGTATCACTTTATGAAACATGTTTTGAATTGTGATGCCAAAGGCAGCATAGGGAACGTCAAGAGAAGGTGAAATGAAAATTTTGATCCTAAAGAAATGACCCAGACTTGAAGGAACAAACTGGATGGATTGTTTTCTTTATTTTAGGAACACTGTGATTTGAATATCACATCCTTAAATGTGCTCTTGTATGGGATCATACCCTAATTTCTGGTGCGAAAACATTATTTTTGAAGATGCATTTGCCAGAAGCAGCCATTAACTCCCTTTCTTTTTGTAGACATGTCATCCACTTTGGTAGTGCTTAAAATAAAGTACTCAGATAGAAGGTAGGTTGAAACAGACAACAAGCAATATAATACAAAATGTTATGAGTAAAGTGTGTTACTCAGATACTTCTGAAATACATTTCTCCCTTTGTTTTGAAGGCCACAGTGTAGGCAGCTTGGCTAATGGAACCAGTCTCTCCCTTTGATCATCAAGGGAGTTATGTTTTCGGGGAAACTAAGTCTCAACTCAGATGACAGTGTTAGCTAAAGCTGAAATGAAAGAGAGAGGGACTGTTTAATTATTGCCCCTCGAAGAGTGTGCTTTTCTCTCTCTTTAAATTAATTCTCCGGTTGAAACCACAAACAGGAGCACTTTTGGGTTGAGGGGGCTTCATTTGATCTTTATTTCTGTTTGTTTGTTTTCTTTTTGAGACAGAGTCTCACTTTGTCACTCTCGGTAGAGCGCTGTGGCATCATAGCTCACAGCAACCTTAAACTCTTGGGCTCAAGCAATTTTCTTGCCTCAGCCTTCAGAGTAGCTGGGACTACAGGGGACTGCCACAACTTCTGGCTATTTTTTTTTTCAATTCTCTTATTTATTTATTTTGCAAGGTGAATGAATGTATCAATGAACGAACACAGTCCCCTCCGGGGCAAAGTGAATGAATGCATCAATGAATGGACACAGTCCATTCATGGAATTGAGTCCCAGGAAATTCACATGAAACTGACTGAGGCATAGGAAATGGGGGTTCCACATTTAGTTCTAAGTGCAAAGTGAAGGAGACACCAAGGCACAGGATCTCCTCGGCAGTTGTCTGGCCTTTTTGGCTATTGGAGCCAACATCTGGCTATTTTTAGAGGCCAGGTACTTGCTTTTTCTCAGGCTGGAATCAAACTCCTGAGCTCAGGCAATCCACCCACCTCAGCCTCCCAGAGGACTAGGATTACAGGCCATGGCACCTGGCCTGGTCTTTATTTCTTTACCCTGGGCAGTGTGTGGGATCTGGTTGTATGTGTCAGCCTTGCAGACAGATATAGTGTGATAGCCTTGGGTGACAGATTTTATTCAAATGGGAATCAAAAGTAAATATAATTTAGGTGTGCATTTATTTAGTCTCTTAAGACTTGGGGGAAGCTTGGGAAGGTGTGTGGAAAGGAGCCTAACATATAGTAGGTGCTCAATGAATCCTCAAAATAATTGAATATAAGGGATGCATGAAGGGCTAACACTGAGAATGTGCTAGGCTGGTTTCAGCAAGTGATCTTCATTTTATGTGTATCAATCTCCATGCCAGAGGTGGGTAATAGGGGCAATTAACGACAAAAGTGTTGTTCAATACAGTAGCCACTAGCCATCTGTGGTTATTGAGCACCCGAAATGTGGCTAGTCTGAATTGAGATGTGCAGTTAATACACATTGGATTTTGAAGATTTAGTATGAAAAAAGAATGCAAAAATCTCATAAATAATATTTATATTGGGCCTGGTGTGGTGGCTCATGCCTGTAATCCCAGCACTCTGGGAGGCCAAGGTATAGGGATAGCTTAAGGCCGGGCTGAACAATAGCTATACCCTGGCTTCACACACACTCACCAAGAAAGAAAGAAAGAAAGAAAGAGAGAGAGAGAAAGAAAAGAAAGAAAGGAAGGAAGGAAGGGAGGGAGGGAGGGAGGGATGGATAGAGAGAAAGAGAGAAAAGAAAGAGAGAGTGTAAGAAAGAAAGAAAGAGAGAGAGAGAAGGAAAGAAAGAAAGAAAGAAAGAAAGAAAGAAAGAAAGAAAGAAAGAAAGAAAGAAAGAAAGAAAGAAAGAAAGAAAGAAAGAAAGAAAGAAAGAAAGAAAGAAAATTAGCCAGGTGTAGCTGCGTTCTTCGCCTATAGTCCCAGCTAGTTAGGGAGGCTGGACAGGAGAACTGCTGGAGTCCAGGAGTTTGAGGTTGCAATGAGCCATGATGACGCCACTGCCCTCTAGCCTAGGCTACAGAAGGCGACTCTGTCTCAAACTAAATAAACAAATAAATAATATTGATTATATATTTAATACTAGTATTTTGATATGTTAGGGTTAAATAAAATACGTTCATATCTCACCTGCTTTTTCCTACTTTCAAAATGTGATTTCCTGCTCTTTAAAAGAAATATGACTGGTGGAAAATTTGAAATTATCCACGTGGTTTGCATCATATATTTATTGGACAGCGCTGGTCTAGACTTTAGAGACAAACCAGGCTATGAAACATCTTTGCTTTAAAAGCGAAAATTGCGTCTTTGCCGTCGACAATCTTTTCAGACTGTCTAGAAAGATAATGTACCCCCTGCCTGGGCTGCCCTGGGGTTGGCGGGGCGGGGAGCGAGGACAAGGGGAGGTGATGCAGCTGTGAAGTGCTGGCTTTGCTGCGCCTCTTCCAGGACACCCCAAGGATTGACTGTGGAGAGGGATTTAACTCTTAACTCCACGGCGGAAGTAAGACGGGCCAGGTCCCGGCTCGGATCAAAACTCACCTAGCGACCCGTCCTGCCCCCGCGTCCCTGCACCC
The DNA here is from genome assembly GCA_963574655.1 of Perodicticus potto. Lineage (NCBI taxonomy): Eukaryota > Metazoa > Chordata > Mammalia > Primates > Lorisidae > Perodicticus > Perodicticus potto. Next base: position 3,356 of record CAUYRH010017280.1, read on the forward strand.
CCTCCCCGCCTCTGCTGGAGCCTCGCACTGCACAGGAGCTTTCCTGATTTCCCGCATTGGAGAGTTCCCTGTGGGTTTGGGACTTAGCTCTAAAAGGATACTGAGGCCTGAACAGGGTCAGAAATCTTTTGAGGACAAGCCCCGCCTGCACGGCCCGGCCATTCTCCCGCCGGGCTCAGGCTTCACACACCGGCCGGGGAGTCCCAGCCGTGATTTATCGGGAAGCTCTGGAAGAAAGGGGTCTCTCTGTAGCACCCTGTCTGCGCTTCCAACTTGGGCTGTCCTGTCTCCGCCTCCGAACCCCCGGGAGCCTGCGCTGATCCCCGCGGCCTGCGGTGTCCTCTCCGCCGCGGAGTTTTGTTTCCCAGAGTCGCGGAAAGAGAAAGGAGCAGGGGGGCCCGGAGCCGCCTGGGTCACCCTGGTCCTGACCCTTCCTGCAGCGATCCAGTTTCCTCCCTCCTTCTTCCATTCCCTACGCGGGCCTAGGCAAAGGAGGGGCAGCTGGACTTCCAGGGAAACCCCCTGGAGTCTCCCTCCCTGGGCAGCGCTCGTCCCGGCGGGAGAAGAACAGGAAAAACGGAGCGTGAGCGCCGCCCGCCCCTTCGCAGACCGCGGCTACTGCGAAGCCGGGCCAGGGCGGATCCGGGCGGGAGGCAGGACGCTGAGCCCAGGGTGCACAACGCAAGGGGGAGGCCCGCGAGCCGAGGAGCGGCGTACCCCTCCCCGCCCGCGACCCCTCAAACATTCTGCGAGGAGTGTAAGGCTGCGTTCTGAGCAAGGGGTTGCAGAGCCTTGGCTCGAATATAAGTGTCACCTGAAGACGTTTGTACTTCCTTGGCTCTCAAAGGGACATTCAACCATCTCTTCCACTTCTGGGGCTGAAGTTAGTCCCCGCCCCAGAAGGAAGCTGAAATCCCGCCCCCGAGGCTAGGTGCAAATCCATGCTCTCCGTGCCGGGATGAAGTTTAGGGCGCGCGCAGGCACAGGGCAAGTGGTTGTTCACTTGCTCAGCTCTCAATGAGCCTTTTTGGCGTTGGGAGACAGGGCGGCTTGATTTCCACTGGTCAGATACAGTAAGCTCACAAAGGAAGGGAGGTAGACATGAGTAAAATGTAGACTGTCACGCCCTGCTGCCTCTTCACCAGGCTCCTCTGACTCCCCTTAGCCCTGCATGAGATGATGGACCAGGGTTTAGGGGTAGGGAAGGACTTCTGGAAAGTCTACTGTCTTCCTTTCCATAGGCACCTGCCCACGTTTTCAGTTATATATATAGTGTGTATACATATGGATATATATAGTGTTTATATATGGGTATATAAAGTCTACTGTCTTCCTTTCCATAGGCACCTGCCCACGTTTTCAGTTATATATATATGCATATATTTATAATATGTGGATATATAGTGTATAGACACATGGATATATAGTGTATAGACATATGGATATATATGTGCATATATATGGATATATATATAGTGTTTATATATATTTAAATCACATTTCTGACATCAGGACGAAGCATTCTGACTTCATTGAGAAACCTATTAGCCAACATTTTATTTTAAAATCTCCCCCACTTCCCTTCCTCCTTTCTCTCACTCTCCTCATCCTCTTGCCATTTACTAGTTCATCTGCAAGGAATAGAATGCGCCTACTTCCAGGAGCACTGCAGTTTGGGGCCTAATTGATTCTGGGAATTAATTTGTTCTACCTGCTAGATCAGATGGAAATCCTACTCATGTGCCCAAGGATTAGCACTTGGCTTTCTAACACCTCCCCTAATTATCTAATAGCATGGGTTGTGAGGACTCAGTCTCTATTAAAACACTTTTACTATTAGCAGTAGTGATTGGAATTGTGATGACGACTAGATTTCAAAAAATTAGAGCTTAAAAATGGGGAGATGGAAGAGAAGTGGCTTCTTTTAATTTCCCCGAGTTTAACATCAATAATTAGCCCAATTTCCAGAGATGCGAGCTGAAATTACCCCTGCTGTGTTGTAGCTGATCACCTTAATTTTAGCAGATTGATTCTAGGGTAATAAATGTGACAGATTAGAAAAAGACAAACAGGGGGGAAAAGATTGAGAGGGATGGAAATCAAGAAGGAAGGGAAAAAGAGTGGGAAACAAAAACTAAGTTCAATTTTGGGGGAAATGTAGGGTTGAAAAAGGTAATGCACATGTATTTTAGGAAAACGCAAGCTATGTAAGTGAAATGAGGAGAAAATAATGGAAATTTAAAGGGACATAGAAGATATGGCAGGAGGAGGTGGCTCTGGAAAGATTTATGCAGAACAAATTACTCGACTAATGTAGCTATAACCCTCTTCCTGGCTAGTCGCTATAACTGAAGTAAAGATTTACCATCCTCCTCATTATTATCTATATTTTTTAACTTACCTCAATAATCTAGTGAGCCCTCAGTCATCAAGTTAAGTTGAGTCTAGCAACCTAAAGTAGTGGACACTCTTTATCTTCACTTCTCCCCCTTTTCCTTTTGCTATCAGTTCTGGAAACTCTGAAAATCCAGGCCTCAATGCTGAAAATAAGTGCTTGATCCCCATTGCTTTGCAATAGGCTCTTTTAGTGTCTTTTCCTTTTCCAAGAGGAGTTTGTCGGACAACAGAGACTTTTTACTTTTAACTTTCTTTAAAACTGGCTGGGAAAGAAGCAGCTCTTGCAGTGGTAGAGCAGAATTAAGGCCACAAAACCTGGTAAGGAGCTGGAGCCCTGTGCGCTCTGCTCTCCGCAGGCTTGGCCGGGAGTATTCAGCACCGCGGACAGCTCCCCGCCCCGCCCCGAGCCCACCGCACCCTCCCCTCTGCCTCTGGCAGCCTCGCCATTGGCTCTCCTGGAACCCCTCTCCGAGCTGCCAATTCTCCAACACATAGACCCAACCTACCCAGGAGCCGGTCTTCTCGCCTCTCCAGCGCCCAGGGTAGCCCAGGCCGAGGAGAGAGCAGCCGAGGTTCCAGCTTCGGGGGGCGGCTGCCGGCTTTCACGGGGCTTGGCGAGTCGCTGCCCGCTTCCTGCATTTCTTCCCCGGCCCTTGTCCAGTGGCAGGTGCTCCGCTCAAGATGAATCTCAACTTCACCTCTCCTCTGCACCCAGCGTCTTCTCAGAGGCCCACATCCTTCTTCATTGAGGACATTCTGCTGCATAAGCCCAAGCCGCTGAGGGAGGTGGCTCCCGACCATTTTGCCAGCTCTCTAGCCTCCCGGGTGCCTCTGCTAGACTATGGCTACCCCCTCATGCCCACACCCACCCTCCTGACTCCTCACGCCCATCACCCCCTGCATAAGGGAGACCACCATCACCCTTACTTCCTCACCACCTCGGGTAAGTAACAGGGGTCTCTTGGTATGAGCAGTGAGAGACTAGGTTTTCTTGGGCAGACCCCAATCCTGTGATGAGCTAAGGAAAGGTTGGCTCAGCCTGGCTTCCTTCCCTAAAAGGAAGGTTGGGAATATGTTTGAGAGCACCTGGAGCTCTTTGAGGCGTGCCAGCCCACAGGGGTCATTCATGATCACTCTGCACTTTTTAGAATGGAGGAGATGTCTCCAGCCAGGAAGTAGCTGGAGGTGAATGGGTTTAACATTGCCTTGGTGGGTAATGCTCAGTGACCCTATTCATGGTCTTCCTGGCCAGTTTAGTTCATCTCACAATTCGCGTTTTTCTCTGCCTCTCTCTGTTCAGAGGGAGACCCTCAGCCATCCTGCCCCAAGGAATGGAACTCAACTTTTCATATCAGTAGCTTGAAATGCTCCTGGAGGTCAGCTGTTTTCTCTCAGGTGCTGAGCATTCCAGGGCCTGCTGAGGGCATAGAAGTGAATGAGGATTGGGATTCTCCAAGGATAAAAGGTTTGGGCTTGCCTGAATAAGAGAGAGGAACACAGCATTGTAACGCTCTTTACCCCCAACACCTAACATTTAACTCTCAGTCTTAGCTAGGGCTTCCCTTCTCTGTTCCAGCTGCCAGAGTCTCTGGAATGGGATGGTAAAGTATTTTGATTTCTCTGGCTTGGGAAAAAGTTGGAACTAGCAAAGTCTGGCTGGGACAGGGTGATATGGGGGAAATAACAAGATTTTTTCCATCTCCCCTCTCACAAGCCACACGCATACCTTTTTCTCTAGCATTTTCATTCTAGCCAGAATAAAATAATTCATTGGGTCAAGTTTCAAAGTGCAGGTGGAAAAAACCCTGGTCAGGGCAAAGGGTTGGAGGAAGATAGGAGGCAGTTTGTGAAGTGTGGGGCTGGAATCCAGAACAAAAGCTGAAAGTGTTTGTGGAGCAGTGAAACCCAGACTCTGACACACTGGCTTGGAGAGTCAATCGTACAGCCGGCTTCATGGCCCTGTTGGAGGCAGTCTCTTCTCAGCTGCACCCATGTTCCTCCATAGTAGTGACCAATGCTCGCCTGGCTGGCACTGGGAGTGTATGTGTGTGTGTGTGTGTGTGTGTGTGTGTTTTCCTCGAGGAATTGGCAAATATTGCATGGGGGCAGATTCTGTCTGCTTGGTGTGTCTCAAGACACCAAGTAAAGCTTGCCAGGGTCCCAGGGTCAGAAAAGACAAGAGAAGTTTCCCCCATCATGACCAGGAGAAAAGCTTCAACCTTCCTGCTTTGCTAGGCTTGGAATTGGAAGGATAGGAGAAAAAGAGTAAGGACCCATTAGACAGCAGGCTCGCCAGAGCAGCCCAGAAACTGCCAGGGAAACGTGAGAGGCGGGAATTTCCCCTCTTCTCCCCCCACTGCGTCTCTGCATCAGAGTCGGCTCTGCTCCTCTGGGCCGCAGGTGGATGACAAGAAGGAAAAGTGCTTTTTAGTGAGGCAGGATGTCCACGCTTCCACTAGGTGCAGACCAGTAAATATCATGTCGGGGGCTGGGAGGATACAGAGGTAGAGGGGAGGACGCCTCAGGGAACATCTGACATTTGCAAGAAAACTTCTCCAGGAGCCTCCAGGACTAGGTGCTGGCAGACCCTATGGAAGTCTCTCCAAGAAAAACATTTTAAAAGGCCCCAGGTTCTATTTTCCAGTTTTCTTTTCTGTTTTATTTATTGTTTATTGTTTGTATTTCTAGAAGGCCTTCCAGATAAAGATCTCCAAGCGCTGTTCTTGCTGTTTTTCGCCCCCTCCCCCCCCCCCGTCTTGGGATTTCCAGGAAAAGGGATTGAAGGACTTTGGGGCGATCAGGAGACTGGTGGAGGCTCGAAGTGGAGGGAGGCGCTGGGGACTGAGGGAGGGGAGCGGGGCGGACGGAGGTGGTTCCCTGGCGATGCGGGATCTGCCCACCTGCTCGCTCCGCTCTCCGCAGGGATGCCGGTCCCGGCGCTGTTCCCGCACCCGCAGCACGCCGAGCTGCCGGGGAAGCACTGCCGCCGCCGCAAAGCTCGCACGGTTTTCTCCGACTCGCAGCTCTCCGGCCTGGAGAAGAGGTTCGAGATTCAGCGCTACCTGTCCACGCCAGAGCGGGTGGAGCTGGCCACGGCCCTCAGCCTGTCGGAGACGCAGGTGCGCGGAAGGAGAGGGAAGCCTCGATGCCCATTGTGGAGTTCTTCCAGTGGGAATGACCATGCTCCTTCTTATTCTGGGCTTTTCCCTAGATCCTTAGCAAAAATGCCTATACCCCAACTTCATGTCAGACTTACCCAAGCAAAATTTCTGGAGCGGGGCTCTGGACATGAAGGAAAAACTCCCTGGGCGATTCTGATGGGCAGCTCCACTTTAGGAACTTGTTCTCAAACCGTCCTCATCCCCCTCCGACCAGGGACATACCCAGTCACGGGTAAAATGAAAAGAACTAGACGGGTTCTTGTCCTGAGGGAAGGAGATTTTTTCTTCTTTTTTCTTCAATCTCACAGAAGCAAATCTCCGCAACTCCACCCCACCCCGCACACACACTATGGCCTAAGCCCCTTCCCTGGTCCCTTGTCCTGAGTGGAAGAACTGTTTTCATCTTCCCCCAGGCCCTGTTCACCCTCGACATCAAAACTCCTTCCTGTCCCCCCTCCCTCATGTTCTCTGTACCCAGAAAGGCGACTTGCTGTGAAGTCGTTAGTTTTGCCAGGTCTGGATCTGATATATCTTATTTTCTCCAGTAAGTTCAAGTCTCACCTTTCTGTCCAGGAGTCTCGCTAGACCAGGTATTTAGATGTCTCAATCATAGGAACGTAAGTTCAGCATAAAGGCGCCTCCTTAAGCAGCACTCACTACTAGCAATTCTAATGAGTGATAACATTGATAATTACAACCACATCGTTTTGATCCTTGGTATTCTCACACAGTTACTCCTGGGGGCCTTAGGAAGTTTGATTCTCATTCAACCTAAAACGATAACTTGTGGGCAGTCGGAGCTGTCGTGTAATTGTCAACGGATTGCAGTCCATTTTTCTAAAGCCCAGCAACTGCTCAAATACAGAGGAAAGACATGATTTTACTTTTGTCTCCCCGAAATCAGGTGAAGACGTGGTTCCAGAATCGGCGGATGAAGCATAAAAAGCAGCTTCGAAAAAGTCAGGACGAGCCTAAAGCGCCAGACGGGCCCGAGAGCCCCGAGGGCAGTCCCCGCGGCCCGGAGCCCACTGCGGCAGCCGAGACCCGGCTGGGCCTGCCCGCCGGCCCCTTCGTGCTCACCGAGCCAGAGGACGAGGTGGACATCGGGGACGAGGCGGAGCTCGGCTCCGGGCCGCACCTGCTCTAGGCCGCTGGGCTGGGGAGGGTTGGCGCGGGAGCAGACCGCAGGGACCCGCGCGGTTCTTCCCCAGACCGAAAGACTCTTGAGACTCCAGTGTCGCCGCGGGTCTCGTAGATCAGCTCCTGGAAGACAAAACCCAATGTCATCCTTCAGCCGCGCAGAGCCCGAGCTGCCCGCGGCTAGGCCTCGCGCCTCTCTCTCCCGTCCGCCTCGTCCCTGCCCCGGCCAGCGTGCGCCCGGGTTCGCTCATTCCCGCGCCCGGCACGGCCAGCGGCGAAGACCGGCTCAGTACCGCGTCCTAAGCTGCAAATTGGGTTCTGGGCTCTGTATTCGGTGGGGAGACGTTCATCTCGGTCGCGATCATAGACCCCTTCCTTCTCTCATCTCTCAGCCACTTGCCGCCGGCTCCGTCATTCCGATCCCGCGGCCTTTCCACGCGGACTTTTTGCACCCTCACCCCGCAGCAGTTCGATTGGCCGCAGGCCAGGGGCAGGTGTCTCGGACCTTCTGACTCTTGCGGGGATCCAGGCAAAACCAGGGCCTGATCTTTCAAAGGCCCAGGGCCAGGGCAGACTCGCGCTGGTCACTACCCTCCGACTCGCTTCCGCCCCCTGCCTCCACAGCCCATCTCGAGTCATAGTAGTAGGGTGACCCCTTCTTCTCTGGGCCGCAGCGTACTTCTCCCATCGGTGTTCCCAACCAGGGCTAGGGGTTCTGCACTGGCACCCTTCCTGAGCTTGGGGCCTGCAGGCGCCGATGCCCTTTACGCCCTCCCTCCGCTGTACCAAGCCGCGCCCCGGCGCACCGGGAAACTTGAGCAGAAAATTACCCAAGTGTAATCTCTGCCTCCCCAACTCGTTGCGCTCGGGTCTGGAAACTCTTCCACAGCCCACAGGCTACTGATGTTTAAAATGTCAGTTTTCCTCGGATTCTTAGTGCATATTAGGGAATATGAAGTTTTACCAAGATTAAGGCGAACGGGGTTTCTGGCGTGCACCTGTTTGGGGGTAAGATGTAGTGGGGTCTGATCCGGCTTGTGCGTTACTCTCCTCCGCTCCCCACTGGAGGTCTCTTACTCTCTCTCTCCGGGTTTGCGGTCTTTTTGGGTAATAAAATGTATGGGGCAGTACTGGGAACCATCACACGTTTCTGGGAATTGTTTGTTACCGCGTCCTCCTACAGGCACGCTCTTCCCCTCCACCGGAGGCAGTTTCCTATTCCGAGTAGAAATGAACATGGCTAATAATCTTTCATTAACAGAAGAAGAAGAGCAACTACCAAATTGGATGTTGGAAGACTCTTCAAAGTGAGTTGAAATATTGTGTATTTGGGGAAGAGAGTGTGTGTGTAAGTTAGGTGGTGAACACAAACTCTAAAGTATCAGGCATTTAAGTCTTTCTTCCCCTGCCTGCACAACAAGCTGACAAGAGTTATTCTGAGTCTCCAAGGAGGAGGTTTGATGCATTTCATGACCTTTTGTTTTGAAAAAGCAGGTAAACGGGAAAGCTGTTAGCATAGGCACAGCTCTGCTTGATTGAAGGCTGGATGCCTTCTGAAGCCCTGGGAATAGCCAAATCTTTGATTCATGAGCATTAAACACGGGAAGATGCTCATTCCTGGTCCTCTCTTCTGTGGCTGTTTCTAGTTGGATTAGATGCGCAGGGAAGAGGTCAGAATGGCAACACCAAGCATGCTGATTATGGTGTGATTTCTCATCAAAAAAGTCCTGGAAATGGGTGGCAAGCAGTCCAGTGGCAGAACTCTGCTAGTTCCCCTTTCTTATCCTCATACACTTAGTGATGGTGGTAGGGGATAGATACAATTTAGTCTCACTTTAATGTAACCACATGACAACAATTTTTGATTTTGGTCTTTAATAGTGATCAAGGCTTCCACTGGCTGAAGAAGTATTTTGTCTGAATCACCTAGGCTTTTGCTTCAACTCCCTTTCACTTGGTGGTGAAAGCTGACAAAACTCTGTTCATTATGATAGATTAAAGAAAGACAAACACAAGTCAGATTTTGAAGAAGCAAAAACATCTCAAGATAGTGAAGGTGGGCAAGTCAATCCAGATCTAATCCCGAACAGAATAAATAATCTGTTCCCTATTTGTTGTTAATGCTCTGTTTCTGATGGACTTCATTTTATAGATTCTCAGAGAAGGACTTTTGATAATAATTTTGGCTCATAGAATTACATAAGAAATGGACAACATACCAGCTGGCCCCATATTAGCTGGTGGTGGCACTAAAAAAATGCTTAATTGGATTCCATGACATCACTTTGAAAAACAGAGCATTGGCTCCCATCCATGTACAAGATAATTAGAGAGTTATAGATGAAAAGGCACAGAATGCTTTTTGGTGCTAAGAGAATTGTGCAATAAACATATTTAGTTGAAGCAGCGACTCTCTGGTCTTCCTGAATTGGGTTCAATTATGTGCAAAATAATGAGTAAATTGAAATATCTTATATATTATCTTTATGTTATATCGTTGACATCACATTTTAAAGAGAGTGTTGACGAGCTAACTTTCATTCAGTATTCAGGAACTGGGCTAGCAAAGGGTGTGGGAAAAACAAAGGAGTGTGAGTGAGCTTTTTAGCTTGGAGGGGCAGAGTTTTGGAGAGGAGTGGAGAGGAAGTTAGCAATGGTAGTTGTATTTTAATGGTTAGGAGGCTGTTAATTATCAAGGGGTGTATCTATTCTGCTATGCTGAAGATGTCAGAACCAGAACCAAAAGTTGGTTCCAAGGAAGCAGATTTTGGAATAGCGTTCGAGTGCCTCCTATCGGCCAGGTACTGTGCTGTACAGCAAACAGGCTAAGTCTGAAAAACATTGAGCGTCTTTTCACTAGAAAAGTTAAAGAAAAAGCTGGATGGCAGCATAAATAAGGGATTCTTTAATATAAATTTCCTCACTGGAGAGAGATTGGGCTAGATATCTTGTATGGGTCTTTCTAACTCTTATTATTCCTTTTTGTTTGGGGTAGAAAAGGAACTGTAAGTTCTAAGTTATTAAAATTTTTATCTCACTAACGTTTGAGTTCATATACTCTAATTTAAACAAATATATCCTTTGCTATTAAGAGAAACAAGAAAGAGAAGAAAAGAATATTTCTTTATTTTTTGAAGAAGTCTCAACACTTCATTCTAGAAAGTAAATGAAAAGAAGTGATATCCCACTAAGTTAAGGACAAAAATACAGTCAGAGAAGAATTGTCAGTGTTCAAAGAGACATTTGGCAGGTCTCTAAGCCCTTTATTTTATAAATTGGAGAAGAATTAAGGCTGGGAGTACTTTGTCAATGTTACATCATGGCAGAAGTGAGTAGAAGCCAATTTTAATTTTCATACCTCACAAGTAACCCATGTTGTGATAAAAGTGATGGTGGGGCTCTTGTCACTGTAGCACATAGAGAACATATCTGTAGCAATTCTGGATGTCACATTTAAAAAAAATTATGCTAGAAATTATCTAGTAAAAATCTTAGATCAGCTTTTGGAAAAACTTCTCATTAAGAACAATTTGCAACTTGAATAGGATTTTCTAATGGTGCTAAATCCCTCAGCCCTGTTTTCATCCAAGTCAAGGCCAGGGTGTTTTAGAAGATGTTCCTCTATGTATAAACAATAAGACCATCTCTCACCCATCTCCAATTTCTATACATCACTATTCCAAAAATTTTGACCCAATCTCTCTTAATAACAGAAGAGAGTCGGGGAGGTTGCTTTGTCCAAGGTCATACAGCCTATTAGTTTGGTGAGTTGCAGAATTAATAAATCTAGAGGTCAGAGATAATTCCAATAAATATTTAGGAGTGAAATGAAACTTCAAAATGGTTCGCTTATTTTCTCTCCATTGTATTTTCTGGTTATAATATCCCCTCTCCATGACACATTTTCCTTCCATTTTATTTGCTCTCTCCCTCTCACAGTTCCCAGTGTGTACACCAATGACCCTTTCTCCATGATTTTAGTTATAATATCACAAGTTTTATCTTATTACTCTCTTTATGGCATTAGGGAGCCACACCACATTTAGCATCATAGATGGCTTGGCTTATAGGCTTACATTTTGACCTTCCTTTTGTGAATAGTGACATAATTTGTCTTAATTGCCAGTTGAAAAAGAAGGTGAGTGCCCCCTATAAATCAGTTAAGGATAGTAATGGGGTGTGAGATAAAAGCTATGAAAATACCTACTGTGCGATCTTGGATGAAAAGAGGTTAGAGGAAGATGAAGAATTACAATGTGGATCTGAACATATCAGTGATAAACAGAGTCCTTGGTACCAAACTTCATTGAACTACAACTATTACTACATGGGAGCAGTCTCATGCCTCATCACATCCTTACAAAGGAGTTATTCTGTCTCTTTCAAAGAAATTTAATTATTATTGTTTTAGTAACTTCATCTTATTTTCTCTTTGTCATTTCCACCTGGGCTAAGAGAGCACTTGTAAGCCCTGAATGACATAGGATCCAGAGCCTTCAAAGAAGATGTTTCATTTAGAACACTCCTTTCCTCCCTTTGCTAGCCCCACCTTTATCCAGCCCCAGGGTTCCTGTTATCCTAAAGGAGACAGACACAATGTTCCAGAGGGAGGGACGTTAGCATCCAAATCCATAAGAGCCTTCTTAAGTGAGAGAGCCTTGTCTATGATTCCAATATGGAATTGGAAAGCCACAATTTAAGCTTCCTTTTGAAGCTTTTACTTTTTTAAATTAATTTCTTTTTGCTTGTAGAGACAGGTTCTCTCTTTGATGCCCAGGCTAAAGGGCAGCAGCATGATCACAGGTCACTGTAACCTTGACCTCAGCATAAGTAGGACTACAGATACAGGACACAACACACATCTCATTTTAAAATGTTTTGTAAAGATGGGAGACTCGCTATGTTGCTCAGGCTGGTTTTTAATTCCTAGGCTCAAACAATCCTCCTACCTTGGTCTCCCAAAGGGCTGGGTTTACAGGTGCGAGCCACTGAGGCCAGCTCCTAGTGAACTGAAGCTTTTTTTTTTTTTTTTAGAGACAGAGTCTCACCTTATCGCCCTCAGTAGAGTGCTGTGGCGTCATAGCTCACAGAAACCTCCAACTCTCCAACTCCCGGGCTTAGGCGATTCTCCCGCCTCAGCCTCCTGAGTAGCTGGGACTACAGGCACCCACCACAACACCTGGCTATTTTATGATGCAGTTTGGCCAGGGCCGGGTTTCGCCACCCTTGGTATATGGGGCCAGCGCCCTACTCATTGAGCCACAGGTGCCACCCCCTACTGAAGTTTTTAAAATAATTTTTTAGCTTGAAAAAAACCACCCCTGGGGCAGTGCCTGGGGTTCAAAGGAGTAGGGCGCCATCCCCATTTGCTGGAGGTGGCCGATTCAAACTCAGCCCCAACCAAAAACTGCAAAAATAAATAAATAAATAAATAAAACCACACCTGGTGAATATATAAGGTGAAAATAAATTTTAAAGTAGTTTAAAAATATTGACTAGTACAGGGTAGACATAAAATTTGTGTGCCATTTAAAGTCATAACTATTTTAAATTGCGCATGAACTTTATATGTGCCCTGTATAATCTTTGGGGTCTTGCTAAACGTTTTTAAGATCTATTCTCTCTCTACCTTCTATGGATGCAGATAATGGAGAAATTAAATGTACTTGCCAGTATTCTAGCTGGAAGTTAAAGAATGGCCATATAGTCTTTATTCTTCCTCAGTGCTTGACTTGGGATGGGAAATAAGATGTGGAAAGCAATGGGAATGGGCTCCTTCTCCTGAGTTTCAAATCATTTTTCAAGCTGACAGCAAAAAACTATACTTCATGCTTCCTCTGCTCTTTTTCCATCTATTTTTTTCCCTTCAATTCCTAACTTCTCTATTTCTAATTTTAAAGATTAGGATTTTGACCATGTGAGATGAATCACGACTGCAATCCTAGCATTTTGGGGGGCTGAGGTGGGAGGATCACTTAAGGCTAGGAGTTTGAGACTAGCCTGGGCAACATAGCAAGACCCCATCTCTTGAGACAAAAACTCAAATATATATATATATGTATGTATAAATGGTTTCATTACTCTTGAGACAAAAACTAAAAAAAAAAGGGTTTTATTATTTACACAGGCACATTGTTTAAAGAGTCATCAAATAGTTCTATTAAGATAATTTTAAAAGAAAAGTCTTATTCCCCCTTCCTCATTTCCTTTACTACAGAGGCAACCATTTTCCATTTTGGGCTAACAATTTTGGTATTTACCTTCATGTTTCTAAGTAATTTCACAGTGTAAGAGATGGAAATTTTATTTTTCCTCCTTACTCCCACCAAGTATGTGCACGCTCCCCATTGCTCTTCTTGGTATGGTAATTCAGATTAGATCTTGATTATGTTATATCTATGCGATTCTCAGCTAACCCAGGTAATCAACTACTTTCCTCTTCTCTAGGACGTCTTGTTTTCCTTGGAATTAATACTCATTTTATTATTCTTAATTTCAATGTACTTATGACTATACTCTAGTCCCAAGATATTTACATATTCCTGTAAACATGTAATTTTTCTGAACAAATCTCTTCCAGGGTCATCTTCTGAACTGCTCTATTCTGGATTCTGAATTAGTGGATTTCCCTTCTCCATTAACCTAAGGATTTTTTTTCATGTTTTACTCTTGTTTTCTACGTCTTCTTTCTTGCTTTATCCTCTCATTTTGGTGGAGTCCAGTTTAGTCCAGGAGAACTGGTACATGAGAGGTAAATGTTTTGAGATCATCCTTGTCTAAAAATACCTTTATTGTGGTATCATACTTTTTTTTTTGTTTGAAACGCCTTTATTGGCGGGGGATGCTGCAGAGCAGCATTAAGGAGGAGGGGAGAGAGAGAGGGAGAGAAAGAGAGAGAAAGAGGGGGGAGAGAGGAGAGAGAGGTAGATAGATATGGGGGACAGAGGGGCAGAGAAAGAAAAGAGCTGGTCTCATACTTTATTGGTATAGAATTCTAAGTTACAAATCATTTCTGAATGCTTTTAAATAATTTTGCATGTATTACTCCACTGATTTTTTAGTTGCTATTTTTTATTACTCCACTGATTTTAGTTTTGTAGTTGCTATGGTGATGTCTAAAGCTACTTCTTGCTTCTTTGTATCCTGTTTTATTTATTCATTTATGTAGGCACTGTACTGAAATTTTATAAATTATGTGCCTTGTTTTATTTTTATTTTTATTTTTTTGATACAGAGCCTCAAGCTGTCACCCTGGATAGAGTGCTGTGCCATCACAGCTCACAGCAACCTCCAACTCTTGGGCTCAAGTGAGTCTCTTGCCTCCGCCTCCCCAGTAGCTGGGACTACAGGTGCCCGCCACAATGCCCGGCCATTTTTTGGTTGCAGCCGTCATTATTGTTTGGCAGGCCCAGGCTGGATTTGAACCCGCCAGCTCAGGTGTACGTGGCTGGTGCCTTAGCTGCTTGAGCCACAGGCGCCGAGCCATGTGCCTTGTTTTAGGTCCAAATCCTCCATTATTCTGTATACTCAATAGCCTCTTCAGTCTGGAAATTCATTTTTTGGGGTTATGGGGAATTTTCTTGAATTAATTCTTTGGTGATTTCTAGCCCTCTTTTTTCTATGTTTGTTCTTTGTAGAACTCCTGTTATTTGAATTTTTACCTCCTGGATTTATACTCTAAATTTCTTGTCTTTTCTCTCTTTGTCTTTTTGCTCTGATTTCTTGGGAAATTTCTCAGTGTTATATTTTACTTTTGAGTTTTTTAATTTCTCTGGTGTATTTCCAATTCCCAAGATCTGTCTCTCCTTTATTTTTTTATATTTTTTGGCCAGGGCTGGGTTTGAACCCACCACCTCCAGCATATGGGGCCAGCGCCCTATTCCTTGAGCCACAGGTGCCGCCCATCTGTTGAAGGTTCGAGATGCAGATCTGGAGAGCAGGAGCCAGGTCTTGGCAGGAGGCAGAGCTAGGGTTACCCTTGAGGTGCACCCAGCAGGAGGTTGCAAAGCAGGCTTTGCCTTGGGCTTGGATCTAAGCCTTCCTTCTCATCCCCGTGTCTCCTGGGGCAGGGCACTTCATGTGTTAAGCCTCCATTTCCTCATTTGTAAAATGGGAATTCTTGCTTTCATGTTTCCAGAGTAGAGTTTCTTCTCTTAGTGTGGCAGGGACATTGCAAGATCTTCACCAAACCTTGTTTTCCTTTCCTTGGGGGTCCATAGACCAACCAGTGACTCCAGCACCTCCCACTGGAAGGTGGGGCATGTAGATGAACTCTGACTGGTGGGATATGGTGGCCTCTCTTCCCTCCCTGACAGCTGGATGCAGAGAATCAGTTGGCAGGGGAGTGGAGGCAGGCTTCTGGGGCTCCAGGGATGATGACTCTTTCAATGGAAGACACCTGGGTCACTGAGTGGCTTGGTGGAGAGCCCCCACCCACTAATCACCTACGCTGGATGTTACATGAGCAAAAAATAAACCTTGAGCCTGTTGTTTTGATATGTGTAGCAGTCAGCAACCACTGCCATGACTCATACCCAGTTTTACCCCTGTCTGATACACACGATAACATAGGTGTACCCAAAGAGTTTCGAATTTTGATTTGTTATACATTTGTTATGTAGGTATGCAATTGTCAGGTTGGGCTGCTATAACAAAGTGCCATAGGCTGGGTGGCTTAAACAACATTTATTTCTCACAGTTCAGGAGGCTACAAGTCTGAGATCAGGGTGCCAGCAGTGCTGGGTTCTGGTGAGGGCTCTATTCCAGGCTGCAGACTGCTGACCTCTTGCCGTATTCTCACATGATGGAAAGACAGCTAGAGAACCCCGTGGGGTCTCTTTTGTAAGGGCACTAACCCATGCATGAGGGCCCCACCCTCATGACCTAATCACCTCTCAATACCATCATATCAAGGGTTAGGATTTTAAAGTATGAATTTTGGGGGAGACAGAAACATTCAGACCACAGCAAGGTATTAAACACACACACACAAACACACATGCATACAGACAAACATATACCCACACACATACACATACACACACATAAACACATAAAACTGCCTCTTCTGTCTTATGATTTCAGAGGTATTATTCCTTAGGACAAGGGTTGGTTTAATTAACTTAGGGGTTAAAGAAAAATGAAGTAAATAACAGAAAAGGTGTGAGGTGGCAGGGCATGCCAGCTCACACCTGCAATCCTAGCACTTTGGGAGGCTGAAGCCAGGCTGAGGTGGGTGGATTGCTTGAGCTCAGAAATTTGAGACCTGCTTGAGCAAGAGCAAGACCTCCACCTCTATTAAAAATAGAAAAACTGGGGTGGTGCCTATGGCTCAAGGAGTAGGGCACCAGCCCCATATACCAGAGGTGGCGGGTTCAAACCCAGCCCCAGTCAAAAACTGCAACAACAACAACAACAAAGAAAGAAAGAAAGAAAAACTGAGTGGGGTGCGGTGGCTCACACCTATAATCCTAGCACTCTGGGAGGCTGAGGTGGGTAGATTGTCTGAGCTCAGAGCTTAAGACCAGACTGAGCAAGAGCAAGACCTTGTCTCTACTAAAAATAGAAAAACTAGCTGTGTGTTTTGGCAGGCACCTATAATCCCAGCTGCTTGGGAGGCTGAGGGAAGAAGATCACTTGAGCCCAAGAGGTTGCTGCGAGCTAGGCTGACTTCATGGCACTGTACTCAGGGTACAGAGTGAGACTCTGTCTCAAAAAAAAAAAAAAAAAAGAAAGAAAAGGTGCAGTAATCATAATAGTGGTGCATGTGCTGGCTCACTCAGCGAGGCTGTGGTGAGGCTGAACTGATATCACGTGTGTAAAGTGCTCTCCTGGGACTGGTGGAAGTAAGTGTGGGGTCAGTCATAGCTCTTACCCCATGGTGCGTAAATCAGCATTGAGGGACGTACCGCGCTGCATCTGGGCTGCTGGCCACTGGCTTGCGGTCCCTCTTCTCCGAAGCGCCACGGGTGGAGGCTGAGTGTTGACTGTCCAGTGGGGATATAGTGTTCTTTCTAGAATTATAGATTTGATACGCCAGACTGTGAGCCCCACATAGACAAGAGCCGTCTGTCTTCCTTACTGCTGCGTGTCCAGCACCAAACCCAGGACTTGGCACACAGCCGATGCTCAAGAAATATTTGTGGTGAACACATGTATTTATTTCCATGCTTCTCATAGTCTCCTACACTGTCCAAACCGGCCTGAGCCTTGAGAGCAATGCTTCTCAGCTAAAGGAGAGGAAAGTCTGAAGAGGAAAGTGACTTGGGAAGGTTGCACAGGTGCAGGGGTGTGCAGTGAGGGGCCTTTGAAAGTCACGTGGACGTGGGACAATGCTTTGTTGTGCAGGACTGTCCTGAGCATTGCAGGATACCCAGTGTCCCTGTTGATGCTTACAAAGCCACTGGTGTCCCAAGTCATTTTGATCATCAGGGATGCTCTTATAGATCCCCCAAGACACTCTGCAGGGACAGGAGCCCCTCTGGGAACTGCGGGTACAGCCTACCCTCCCATTCGGATGAGACCCAGGGAAGGAGGGAGACTTGCCCAAATCACAGAGCTAGCATGTGGACACGATCTCTGATATTGCATCAAGAATCTTTCCCCACTGGGAGAAGGAATTGTTCAGATCACAGAGACAGGTCCTGGAGGGAGCAGGGTGTGGGCTTGGTCAGGACTTTCCACCCCAAGATGGTGCTAAGGGCTAGCCCCGGAGCTGACGAGGAGGCGCCCCCTTTGCCTTCTCCCGGACAGCTCGCCCCTGCCTGGGGGCTGAGGAGAGTATGAGGGTTGGGGAGAGTGTGGGCAGAGATAAATCTGCTGCCAGGCCAAAGCTGGCTGTGATTCCTAATAGAACTGAGAAGACTGTGTGTTTTTTAAAGCAAATAAATGTTTCAGGACCAGCGAAGGGAGATGTTAATGGCTCCATTCGAATTCAGTGGAATTTATTTTCCATTAGGGCTTCTTTCTGAGAAGCGCGGTTCAATCAAGGTTAGTTGTGAAAGCAGCACTGTGGCTGAGTGGACCCCAAGTCTCTCCACCCGCTGCACACTTCTTAATTAGCTCTCCCAACCTACAGCCGCCCTTTGCCAGTGCTCAGACAGACATGATGCTTCTTCTTGCTCCTTTTTTTTCTTCTTTTGACTTTTTGCAAATTGGATGTGATAATCTTTTCAGACTTATTTTCACCATCAGCACCGAGATGACCAGCTAGCGGGGCTGACCCCTGTGCCTGCTGCCTCTCTATCCCCAGGGTGCCCCCGGGCTGGTAATGAGAAATTTGGCGTGCCCTTTCAAACGATTATTTTGAACAATGAATGGTGTTTGCAGAAGTGAGACTGGGAATACAGATTTGTAATGAATGGCTCCAGCAATAATTACTTATTTTCTATATTTATCGGAAATGACTACATACAGTATTACTGTTTTCTCTGAAGAGAAAAATGCAGTAATTATCACAGCTATTTTAATGCTTAGCAATTGCCATTTTTTAATTACGAGGGCAAAAAAAAAATTGTTACCCCTAGAAGAGATGGCTCTAGTGTCATGAAGGATGAACATTAATATCAGTGACTGTGCAGAGAATAAATACGAGGTGTTTGAGCTTTCTCACATTTGTGAGGCCTACAACAGAAAGAGCAAGGTGGGATTTTTTTTTTAAATTTTTTTTAAATTTAATACATGCATTCTATTATTCTTCATTACATTATTTCCCCCACCCCCACCCCCACCCCTCAGTGGTAAGACAGAATTGATTTACAGAAAACACTAAAGCTCCTGGTAGAGGGGGAGAACGCAAGTGGGGAGAGAGAAGCTCTCTCCGTTCCTCTCCCGGTCTTTCCCTGTCTCCTCCTTTAGGCCTTTAGCCTCAGGGTATATATAGGTGTATGGGTTCCTTGGCCAGGAAAGGAATGAATACAGTCCCTTCTGCCAGGGGCAAGGAGAATGAGTGTATCAATGAATGGGTACAGTCCATTCATGGAACAAGGTGGGATTTAAATACTTTTCTGGAGTCCTCAAAAGAGTTAGTTTCCTTCAGTGTTGTGTGGGAACCGCCTCTCTTAACAAAGGAGACACAGTCCAA
>CAUYRH010017282.1:0-19535 GCA_963574655.1 Perodicticus potto
GTTTTCACATAGTAAATGAGAAAATCTCATGAATGTTATGTCAATCAGGTTGATAAAAATATCTCAGATTGTATGTGAAACCCACACACTGTACCCCATGATTGAATTATTGTACACAGCTATGATTCAATAAAAAAAAAAATTAAGTTTACCATAAAAAAAAAAACAAAACACCATAACAGTGCTTGAAAGGGAAGTGGAGAGGACAGCTCAGACCATCCCCACCTGCCCTCCAAGCAAAATGCAGGCCAGGAGTAGGGGCGTTTGCAGCTTGCAGGTTGGGGTAGGTACAGGCTGTGCGCAGTGGAGGGAGCCAGATGTGAAGCACCTGCCTGGTGGGGAAGCCGGTAAAGGTTAGGAGTGTTTACAAAGCTGGTCGGAGGACTGACGGCGTGGGGGTGGGGGGGAATTCCACAGCCTGGCCGGCCTCATGGTTGGGTGAGTGAGATTTTGTTTTCAGAGCTCACCACAGCCACAGAAGCCCACCAATCTGGACGGTGTTCTGTACACACACCTAAAAGGTATTATCCAGAACACCAAGTCCTCCAGCTCCAGCTCTGGGAAGCGCCTGAACAGCTGAGCTTGCTGATTTGATGAGATGATGTTTAACAGAAAAACAGGCCCCTGGTTGTATGCAGAGAACAACAGGGTTCGTGAATATGCATGAGGCCCTCTTTCTAGAGATTATCATGTGTTATTGGGGCAGAACAGGGTAGGTGGGAACACAGCTCATCCCTGAGGCCCTTTGCCTCCCTGCAGGGGGCTCATGGAAGGTGGGGGTCCCCACGTAGTCCTCAGCACCAGCAAGGCCCTCAGAGGTCCTCTGGACCCTACATGTCCCTTGCCCCACCCCGCCTTGCTCAGAGCAGGAAGGAGTCAGTTCGGAGAGAATCAGCCTGCCCAGGGTGGCACAGCAGCTGCACAGGGCCAGGGCCTCCGACACCAGGCCAGCGGGCTCCCAGATTGCAGGCCGCTGGGAGGACATGGAAGTGGACCAGAATCTGAGCAGGAACCGGCCCTCAAGGACAGCTGGCAGGCACTCAGAGCCCTGCTGGGGAGCCACAGGGAGGGGCCATTCCCTGTGCCCCCTGCTTCTGCCCCGTCAGGTTCTAGCCACTCTGAGCTGCCTGCAGTTTCTCTCCAAGCAAAGGATCGGGCTTGACCGAATCGCGATACCAAGGCACACGTGCCCACTGTCCTTCCCAGGTGATTCTGCCTTTTAAGGAGACCTAGCAATGCAAAGGGACAAAGCAAGAATCCTGGAGATGGGAGCAGGCATCTACAGGCTACCAAACCGCACCTACTCCACAGGCAGCAAGCCTGTCCAGAGCCTGAGGGGGCCATGGCAGTAGCCACACACCCCATCCCTCTCAGTCCAAGTTTCCCCAGAAGGTCAGGCTTACTTGGCCAGTGGGATACGGCTGACATCAGTCTCCACTGCCCTGTGCTCTGACATCCATGGAGAGTGCGGAGCACGCCATGCGGCTCATGCTTCTGACTTTGTGGAGGCAGAGACAGTGGCTCCCTTTGATGTGAAGTTTCTAGAAGCTGCACCCCCATTTCATCTGCTTTTGGAGGCATCTGGGAAGGCTGGCTGGAGGAAAGGCAGCTCGTGCTGAACACGTAGCCCCTCATTGGTGGAGCTGCTGTGAACTGGAAATCTATGCCCAGGTGGCTGCAGCAGACGGCACCCTGCACCCCCGACTGGGAGAAGGCCTGACAGCGTCCAGCGTGGCCTGACAGTGTGCAACAAAGCCTGACAGCAACCAGTGTGGCCTGACAGAAGCCAGCGTGGCCTGACAGCGTCCAGCATGGCCTGATAGCATCCAGTACGGCCTGACAGCGTCTAGCGTGGCCTGATAGTGTGCAACGTGGCCTGCAGTATCCAGCATGGCCTGACAGTGTGCAGTGTGGCCTGACAGCGTCCAGCGTGGCCTGACAGTGTGCAACAAGGCTGACAGCAACCAGTGTGGCCTGACAGCGTCCAGCGTGGCCTGACAGTGTGCAGTGTGGCCTGACAGCGTCCAGCGTGGCCTGACAGTGTGCAACAAAGCCTGACAGCAACCAGTGTGGCCTGACAGAAGCCAGCGTGGCCTGACAGTGTCCAGCATGGCCTGATAGCATCCAGTACGGCCTGACAGCGTCCAGCGTGGCCTGATAGTGTGCAGCGTGGCCTGCAGTATCCAGCGTGGCCTGACAGCATCCAGCCTCAGTTGTTGTGTTTCTCTGTGGCACACGTGCAAATATGGACATGGGAGGCAGCTGATACCTTATGTCACAGCCCTGGACCACTGTGGATGGAGGGAGTGACACATGTGTCTGTCTCCTGCCCCTCAGGCAGCCAATTCTAAGGTGGATTCTCCATGGTTGCCTGAGCCCCATGAGGAGGGATCAGCTGGAGAAGGTACCTCCATGCTGCCTTCCCCACCCTCCCTCCCACTTTTCTTACTGGTTCACTCCTGCTCCCTAAAATTACTTCCAAAAATCAACCTTCCATGCACAGCCCTTGTCCAAGGCTCTGCTTTCTGGAAAGAGTCCAAGCCAAGCCAGAGAAACCTTCAGACCTTCTAGGAGCTCTGCTGATGGCAAGCTGGGGTTTTGCTGCCCTGTATTATCTGCTGTGGGTATAGCAGGAAGATGAGTTAGCTCAGGACCTGCCTGGGAATTTCCACATCAGGAATTCCTGGCTGGGTCTTCCAGGTCCTGACTAGGTCCTGAACTGCAAACATATTATCCGCCTCTGAGATTCTCAGGGTTTTGTATTCTGAGTCCCCAGATGCCTCAGCCTTCACCCCTTGGCCCCCATGGGCCTTCCCAGACCTATCCCGAGTAAGGTGGAGCCTCTGCTGTCCCAGCATCTCCCTCCATCCAAGGTGACCTCTGACCCGCTTCTGAGAGGTGACAGCACAGACACCGTATACAATGAGAAAATAAACAGAAAGGAGCAACCTGGGGGCACTGGGTTTATTCAGGGATAGGACAGAGAAAGTACAACCTGAGCCTGGAGCATCGCGTGGCCCAAAACAGCGAGAAAGTCCTGAAAACAAAGAGCAACAGCAACGTTGAGGCGTGTGCACAGGTGTATTTCCAAAGGACCCAGGGAGGACCCAAGCCGGCAGAGTTCCAAGTTAGAGCGACTGGTGCAAAATAAATACCTATAGCATTGAATGATAGCCCAGTAATATAAATACTCCTAAGTCCATCTTGATTTATTGAACAAATAAAAAAATGATAGAGAAAGAGAAACTGTTCATTACAGAAGAATCCCAATGGATAAATGTAGGAGGAATGAGGAAAGTATTAATGGAAACCCATCAATAGCCCATAACAGCAGTAACGGTCATCGTCAAGACGTACTGATGGGTTCAAAGTGAGTGGGCAAAAGTTTAAATAGCAACAGGGTATTTACATAGTTTCAAAGTTTTCTGTTCCCAAATTCTGAGTGATTTCAGTGGGGAAAATTTTGTTAGTAGAGAATGTTGTTAGTTACCACCTTAGCCACACAATGGAGCCGCCACCAGTGATAAGACAGTCAGTCTGTCCCCTCCTGTGCTGACAGGATGTCACTTCTGAGGGTTCTTCCTAATAATGCATAACCCTGACGTAATCAGGAGAAAACACCAGACAAACCCAAACGAAGGCCATTCTACAAAACAACGTGCCAGTTCTCTGCAATATTTACGCCAAGAAAGATAAGAAAAGAATGAGAAGCTGTTACACGTTGGGAGAAGGGAAAACAAGGTTGGCTCAATAACATGTGGGAGCCTGGGACTGTTCGAGGAAAAACCTGCTGAATCCGAATAAACTGTGCCCTTTGGTTCATAGAACAGCATCGAGGTCAATGTCCGTGTTGATAAATGGTCTATGACCATGTAAATGTTAATATAAGAGGAACGTGGGTGAAGAGTATTAAAACTTTCTATGGGTTTTTTTTGCAGCTCTTTAGCAACTTTAAAATAATCTCAATATTCAAAGAAATGTCAGCGGTCAAAAAAAATTTTTTTTTTAATTTTTATTTTTTATTAAATCATAGCTGTGTACATTAGTGCGATCATGGGGTACAGTGTGCGGGCTTCATATACAATCTGAAATATTTTCATCCAACTGTTCGACATAACCTTCATGGGATTTTCTCGTTTATTGTGTGAAAACATCTGTGTTCTGCATTTAGTAGGTTTCACCTGTCCCTTCCAAGCTGCACCATAAGTGTGATCCCACCCTTTATCCTCTCTCCACTCACCCTCCCCCTCCCCTTCCCTCAAAAAATTTTAAAAGGAAGGGAGCAGGAGAGAAAAGACCCTAAACGCAGACACACCTGTGCCATTCCACTCGGGGATGTGAGGTAAGGTAGGGTCGGATGTTCCTGTGAGCACCGCACCTGTGTGGTCCTGAAACACAAGCCACTTGTGACATCTGTTGTCCCAAAGAAGTAGCAGACAGGTCAGTCATGAGACAGAATCCAGTGGTCAGAGCAGACAGAGAAGGACCTTCTGGTCTCCCACGAGGCCCCCTGCTGGGCAACTCTGACCAATGCCTCTCAGATGGGATGGGGAGCCCATCTCTGGGGAGGCAGGTTCCTCAGTGTCTTATGTATCTGTTTCTTTGGTGCTCTATTCCTGCCCAACTCTAGAACTCGGGCTTGGACACGAGCTGAAAATCTCCGACATGCTGCCCTTGTCCTCTCTCTTCTCTGGTTCCACCTCTTCCCCAAGCCCTGGCCCCTGCCCTCCAGTCCGAGGGATGGACTCAGCCCTCACCACTTCCCGCTAACGTCCAGTGAGGAAGCTTCCCTAGATTTCCAGTCTGGATCCTACAGGAACTATGAGTGTCTCATGTTGTCATCCGTCACACTCAGGTCAGATGCTTTCTTTCCATTTAGGGCAGAGGCTGCCAAGACCAGAATGGGATTGGCTTCTGTGTGCCCTCAGAATCCAAGGTCAAGACACGGCTCAAGTGCCCCTGTGGACAGAGATTACAAAGCCACAGTGAAGACTGACTGTGTGGGCTCCTTGCGCCCTGGGCTGCCCCTTGAGGTTTTAGGATGTGAAGGACGCACACCAGACCCCAGGCGACCTGGGGCTCAGGCGGCATCTATAGCATCAGGAAGCTCTGATACCCAATGAGCTGAAAGCCGTGGACGGGCCTCCTCAGGGCACAAGCAAAACCGTCATTAACAAACTCACCTGACTTCTGCCCATGCTGCTCAGCTGGACATGTGGTTTAGAAAGGAAACACAGATCTCTCCCCACTGCCCAGTCAGTCGTAACTGCAGGCATAGCCCTGAGTGACAGCAGCAGCTGGTCCCTCCCTGGCAGAGCCTCGTGTACACTAACTGGGAAGGCCAGAGGGTGACCAGGGCCTGGGACCGTGCTGGGGAAGAAAGCTGACAGGTGGGCACCTCCATCCAGAGATCCACTCTCCTGCCTGGACTCCTGCAGCCAAGGGCCGTTCAGAGCATTGGTTTATCAGTGGGAGACATCCTCCTGGCCGTGGAATTTGTACTTGGCAATTAAGGTTTCATCTGTCCTAGGAGAGCCTGGAGAGACCTCCTCAAACTGAAAGTGGAGGACAGAACACTTCCTAATGGAGCATGGTTTAAAGGTGCAGTTGGGAAGGAACTTAGAAGGCCCAGGAAAGTTCCTGTAATGCACACACGTGCTGGCCAGTGTCCCTACCTCTCTGTTCAGAAAATCAGACTGAAAATGGGATGACTGAAGTTCTAGAATTCAAAGGGAATTCTGGGCCCTGTGCTTTCCGTGTGACTTGACCTGCCCTCAACCACACAGGTCCCTAATGAACTCTCCCTTCACAAATCCCAATTCTCAGGCCACAGAAACTTTGTAGGTGCACCTGTGACCCAAGCTTATCTGGTGAGAGTAAACTCAGGACTTTTTTCCTGGGAATGGTGGGACACAGTCCCTCTTCTCACTGGCCTGTTTGCCATAAGGATATTGAGGCTAAGATAACTATTTGGCCATAAGGGAAGCTAGTTTGAAGACAAAATTAATACCCAAACTCTGAGAAATAGGCATTTTGAATCTGTGGGTCAAACTGAACTTACATGATAATATCTCTCCCATGGCCAGAGCAAATCTCCTCATTGGGCTGGGGTTTTGTTTCATCAGGAGTGACCCCACAGAAGTGAGACCCCCGCTACCAGAGGGTGCACAAACTCAATATATCTTGTGGTGGCTTCTACCAAAATTCTCTGCTGCTGGCTTCTATGTTCACCTTTGAGATTATTCACTCAGAATTTGGGAGCAGAAACTTGGAGACTGTGTAAATATCCTGTTTCTGCTTACGCTTTCACTCACTCATGTTAATATCCATCAGTAGATCTTGGTGATGGCAGTTATTACTGTGGTGCTCTGGTGATGAATTTCAACTTTCCTCACTCTTTTGACAACTACTAATTGGGATTCTTCTCTAGGGAAGAATTGCTGCTTCTCCTGCATTTATTGGTTTATTCGGTTATATGTTTAATCAGTATGGACTTGGGAGTATTTATATTATTCGTTGGGCTATAATTCAATACGATAGGTGTTGCTTTTGTTTACGTTGTTTCAACTTTGGGGACTCTTTCAGTCTGGCCCCTTTTTCTTTGTGAAATTGCTCTCACCACCCTCTTTCTGTCCAGTGCCTCAGGATGCTCTGGAGATGTCTCCCCCAACTTCCAATTTTATCATTCATTTGAGTTTGACCTTTTAGGTCAGTTTCAGTTGGGTTTTCTGTTTCTGCACCAGAAAGAATTTTACATCAACAACAGACTACAATGGGGTGTTCATGGCCATTGCCGGTGGCAACAATTATGAGGTTCTACAACTTTCTTTTCCTGGTCTGAATCCTCTAATTACTGGGTAATACACTTGAGTTACAGTAAAAAGAATACAGTTAGGTGTAATTTTAAATGGTGTCCCCATTGTCTATAAGGCTCTTCAAATCCAGGGGATGGAGGCCCCACTGGGTGTCCCCGCAGTTCTGATCTGCAGGCCACTGGCTCCTCAGACCCAGCTCACCTTTCTTTGAAACGTCACAGCCTTACTGACTAACTTTACAGCTTTACTGACTACTGTATGTTAATTTTATTTTCTGTATTTCTGGCATCTTGGAACTTTGCAGGCCCTGGAGAGATTACCCCTCCCAGGACTGGCCAATTCCTAGAGAAAGCCTTTCCTGTGCACACTAAGCAGTCCAGAGCCCCAGAGTTCACACCTCTCAAACCCCCTTATCAGGCTCTCAAGGGCTCTTATACTCCAGGTACCATTCTCCTTTCCTAATCACCCCAGGGCCAGGACCTGTACCTCACAGGGCACTGAAAGCAATGAAACTAGCCAATCCTACCCGCCAAGTTTGCTGACCCTGCCTCGCCCTGCCTTTCCCATGGAAGCCCCACAGGCTCTGCCACTTCCCCCTCTGACAGTGTCAGGGCCTCCCTGCATGGCCCTACAGGCTCCCCCTCGGGGAACTGCAGGTGACTCTCTTTTCACTGTCAATCTTCTATCAATCTGCTGACCTCACCATAGCTGAGCAGTAGTAACATCTATGTTTTAAAAGAACTTGTTCATCACACACTCAGCAAGGTACTCAGCCACACCCAGTACAGCCACAGGTAACACACGGCTACAAGCCCAGCCATGGTGCTTCTCTGGACACCCACTCACAGGAGAAATCCTAGACATGCCTAGGTCCTTTCCATTTTTTTCATGGCGTATAGTGCTAAGGAAACCATAGGCACTTAATCAATGCATTCTAGTTATTTAATGAAGTGGACTCATCAAGCCACATAGAAGCCACAATCACTATCTAACTTATTTTTGGGGAGGGGCCTCCAGATGGTTCTAGACAAGGAAGTGCCTAGAGATAAATCCTTACCCTAAGAGATATCCCAAGAGATACTGTGAGGTGTGTGTTGTAGGCTGGGGGTCTCTAGAAGCAGAAGCTGAAACAACAACTTGCATGCTGAGTGGTTTTTGGAAGCAATCTCAGAAAACACAAAAAGAAGTGGGGAAGAGGGAAGAGCAGG
This sequence comes from Perodicticus potto, assembly GCA_963574655.1. NCBI lineage: Eukaryota > Metazoa > Chordata > Mammalia > Primates > Lorisidae > Perodicticus > Perodicticus potto. The sequence goes on from CAUYRH010017282.1 coordinate 8,024, forward strand.
GAAGGAAGCCAAAACTAGGTGTGTTGAGTAACTGGCTCAATGTGATGGAGCCCTCTGAATGGCAGGGGAGGGCAATGGTCCCCAAACTATGGCCCATGTCAGAATCACCTGGACGGATTGTTCATACAGAGCCCGGAGCTCCTGATTTGAGGGCTCCCAGGTGACATCACCACCGCTAGTCCCAAGATCACATACACTGGCACAGATTTGTATAACATGCCTCAGAGCTTCCTCTCCATCCCCAAAGAAGAAGCTTGAGTATTTATCACCCAACTACCCTCCCTCACTGGCTGAGGGCAGTTCCCACTGGCAGTGACTCCCAGGCACCTGTGGCCTGCCACAGTGGGTGAGGAGAAAGTCCTCTGCAGTCCTCTGGAGGTGGGATGCTGTGGGCTTGCGGTGAGATGCCATGGGCTTGTGGTAGGATTCCATGAGCGTGCATGGGGACAGTTAGTGCCGAGCAGTGTAGGCAGAACTCTGGCCGTATTTGTTACAGCATCTTAAACTGTGATGGTTAATTTTATATGTCAGCTTGACTGGGCTAAGGGGTGCCCATTTAGCTAGTAAAACATTACTTTTGGCTGTGTCTATTAAGGTGTTTCCAGAAGAGACTTGCATTTAAATCAATAGATGGGTGAAGGGGATCGTACTCACCAATGTGGTAGGCATGAAGTACTCTACTCAGGATCCAGCAGGACAGAAAGGCAGAGAAGGGAAGTTTTTTTCTCTCTGTTCCTGAGCAGGGACATCCCTCTTCTCCTGTCTGACACAGTGGAGCTTCTGGGTTTTGGCCTCTGATTAGAACCACACCACCGGCTTTCCTGGACCTCAGCAGAGCAAGGAACTTCTTAGCCTCTCTCATACCGTGAACCAGTCCCTCACATTAACCTTTTTCTAACTATCTCTCTCTATATGCACCCTATTGGTTCCATTTCACCAACCAGTACATGCCCTAAAATAAGATTTCTGTGTTCAAAGACACCCCCATTCTGCATCTACCACTTTCTTGAGAAGTCAGGGTCTTTAGCATAGTAAAAGTCCTGAAATAGAAAATCCCATTGAAGTCAGTATTTTCCAAGTTAATTTGACCTCTTTTTAAAGAATACAGTTGGAAATTTCTATTCTAGATCACACTTGGGCAACTAAGCCCCATGGACCAAATGTGAACAGCTGCCTCATTGTGTAAACGAAATTTCACTGCAACACAGTCCCACCTGTTAGTTTATCCACTGTCTACAGCTGCCTTCCAGTGGAGAACTGTGGCACAGAATGTGTGCAATCTGGTTCTTGGCCAAAAAAGTTTACAAATTCCCATTCCAAACTAACTCCTTTCTCCCCACTTTAAAGATGGTCGAGCTGTGGCCCAAGAGGGCGTGTGTCTTACCAGATGTCACTGAGCAAACAGTGGCAAAGCTGGGCTGAGAACACGGGTGCCTGATCTTTTTCCTATCCAGAAGCCCCTTCTACTGTTCATAGCCCTGCTTCAGAGTGCCTTTGTCCCTGGGTGCCTCTTCTCTTTACTCTACAGTGAGAATGATGATCTCCTAGAAATGAATCCTCTGTGTCTAAAGCTTGCCCCACACACCGCTGGGCCACTCACTCCCCGCAGCAGCATTGCAATGGGCCAGGGTTGTTCTTAGGTATGGAGATGCCACAGGAAGCCTGGCATGGTCTGCGTGCAGCCTAGTGAGCAAGGGAGACCAAGACTGTCCTTGAAGAACAGGGCACTGTCTGGGTGTTTTGGAGATGGTGACCCAGGTAAGGGAGGGGTTGGGGAGGTTGCTGGAGATTAGATAGCTGGGGAGCCCTCTGTACAGAGTGACATTCAGGCTGAGAGGTGAACCCCAGAGCTAGGACACTGTGTGAAGACCCACAGGAAAGCTTCCCAGGCAGAAGTTGGGGGGGGGAGGTTAAATGGCTTAAGATGGACCAAACCAGGGTGGAGCCTGGTGGTGCAGCGGAGAGAGGAAATACTTAAGGCAGGGAGGCCCTTGAAGGCCATGATCAGGAATTCAGATCGAATTCCAAGTAAGATGGAAAGCTTGTGAGTCCAGGAGAAATTCCCAGGAAACAGACTCTGAAATACTGATCTATATATGCAAGCTTCCATGGACCTTTCTGTTCATAGAGGCCTAATAAAAGGCACAGACCTGGGTCTAGCAGATGGTCTGGGAAGGCCACATTTGCACACATCACAGCCTGATGAGCCGGTGTGTGCTGTCCTCAGCACGCCCCTACACCCCTGTGTGTCCTCGTCAGCCCCTGCTCACATCTGTTGCGCTGGAATTCATTACTAAGACAGCCCCCTTCCACTCCTAATGGTGTCTCCGTTAAAATGATAAATTACACGGTCGTCCTAATTATACTACTCGCTTGCACGTAATTTAAGCTTTGGCTCATGAGGCCCATTACTCTCAGGTCAATGACTTACTCTACCTTGAAATATAAATTCCTACAATTAATAGAAACTGTCACACCTTTGTGTCTTGTTTCTCCCACTGCATTATGGGTTCCCAAGGACGAGACACATGTATTTATCAGTTCATTTATATAAGAACATTTCCCACATCTAACATGAAAACAGCCCACAGCCTCTAGCGCATTGTAGCTCATAAACTAGGTCATTTGGTCTTCATAGCAAAACCACAGGGAGGGTCATGACTGTTTCCCTTTTGTGGAAGGGAAGGTCTCACGGTCACTCACAGGGAGAATTAGAATTCTAACTTGGGCGGGCCTAGTGCCATACCTAGGCGAATTCCTACACCACCCCCCTGCAGCTTGAGGCCTGGCCGACCTCTCTGGTAAGGTGGGTACTGACAGCCTAATAAGACAGAGAAGGCATGGTAACCTTTCCTGTCTGAGCTTTGCAAATACGAAGTGCCCCGTAACAGCTGAATAATAATAGCCATCAGCATCCGAGGGAGATCAGGATGCAGTCAGGGCTGTTGTCAGTGCCGAGATTTTTATGACTATCTCTTAATGTATGTCAGGTCAGATGGAATGCCCTGTCATGTCAGAGCTTATCGGTCTCGCTCGAGGCAGTCAAACACAGCCCACACAGCCAGGGTGCTCCTGGCATGCGTTCAAGCCCAAGCTGTTGTTGCCTCTTAAGAGAGGTTTTCTGAACACCATCCACCAGGCAGGCACACACAGAATATGAAGGGCTCCCCAGGCCCGCCAAACAACAATGACGGCTGCAACCAAAAACTAGCCGGGCGTTGTGGTGGGCGCCTGTAGTCCCAGCTACTTGGGAGGCAGAGGCAGGAGACTCACTTGAGCCCAGGAGTTGGAGGTTGCTGTGAGATGTGATGCAATGGCACTCTACTGAGGGCGACAGCTTGAAGCTCTGTCTCAAAAAAAAAAAAAGTGTCATAGAATATGAAGGGCTCCCCAGAAACCTGTGGGTTGGGGGAGCCACCCCTGGGACCTCGACCAGCAGCCTTCACCAGTAGAGTCAAAGAAGCTTGCAAGGTAATTTGTGTTCTGTTAGGGACAGAGCAATGGTGTCCCCTGGGACCCCCAGGGCCCGGGGAGTCCTTCCTCCCTCACTCCTGAGACAGGCTCAGAGCTGTGGCTGTCAAATCTGGTTCCCATCTCGGCTCAGACTAACTGGGAGAGCTTGGGCAGGTCCCCAGTCAGAAGTCCCTGGAGACAAGCAAATTCAAATACTGCCAGGGACTTCTGGACCTCAGACTCTACCCTCATAATCTCTGGGGACAGTGACCACATGTAGAGCTGCTGTGTAAGGGAAATGCCCAGGGTTTGCACATAGGCGGTACTCAGACTGTGAACCTTACCTGGGTGCAGCGTCTCTCGCCTGTAATCCCAGCACTCTAGGAGGCTGAGGTGGTGGATTGCTTGAGCTCTGGAGTTCGAGACCAGCCTGAGCAAAAGTGAGATCCCCATTTCTAGTAAAAATAGAAAAATTACCCAGGCATGGGGGCAGATGCCTGTAGACCCAGCTACTTGTGAGGCTGAGGCAGGAAGATCTCTTGAGCCTGAGAGTTTGAGATTGCTGTGAGCTATGATGATGCCACAGCACTCTACCCAGAGAAATAGAGTGAGTCTGTGTCTCAAAATAGATAGATAGATAGACAGATAGATACATAGATAGATAGTTAGATGATAGATAGAAAGATAGATAGAAAGACAGATAGATAGATAGATAGTTAGATGATAGATAGAAAGATAGAAAGACAGACAGACAGACAGACAGACAGATAGATAGATAGATAGATAGATAGATAGATAGATAGATAGATAGATAAAAGAATATGTGAGCTTCCCTCGGGGCCATAGCTCTCTGGCAGAAAGTGGGCCTGGAGGAGACAACTTCCCCTATGGGCTACATTCTCCGTCCCTACCCTGGGACACCCCAAGAGGCAGCAGAGACCCAAGTAAAGAGGCAGAGACAGAGAGTGCTGACTCATCTCCTGGAAAGTGATTCCCCACCCCCAGCACTTTTCCCGCAATTAGACTATAATGAGACTGATGTGTAATTTGAGTTAAGAAGCCTGGAAAAATGATATTCCAGCCCACCCTGCTCTAAGCAATAGCTGCTTATGGGGAACACAAATCAGTTCTCTATTTCTGGTTTTTTTTAAAATTTTCATTAGGGAAATTTTCAAATACTCTTGTAAGTGGAGACGATAATGTAATAAGCTCTGGCTTTCAACAGTTACCACCTTTGGCCGTCTGCACCCCCCACCCTCCACACACACATTTTTAAGGCAGATTCCCTACATCACAGCATTTCACCTACGCATGGTCTTGCTGGTGCCCCAGCCACTCTCGGTACATGGCAGGCGGAGGTGGAGGGAGGGGGCACTGCTGCTTCAAGGGCTCCCGTAACTGGCCCTTGGACTGGGACGTGGGCCCAGGGCCTCGGGAACTGCTCCTTACACACATCCTGTACTATAAAGGACATATGGAGAGCAGGGGTTAGGAGCAGGGCTGGGAGGAATCAACCTTGGACTCTACTTGGGAATCTAACACTAGCTTGGAGGGCATCACAGATCCCTGAAGCATCCAGGTTCTGAAGGTGCATCTGTTGCAGGTGCATCTGTTGCAGAGAGAAAGAGCACCCAAACACCATGTTTATAAGAGGAGGGGCTTTATTCACCAGCCGGGAGCTTACAGCATAGAAGAATTCCTGACTGGCTTGGTCTTTCCCTTTTTATCAACAGTCAAAAAGTTCTATCCCACAGGTACCTTTCTTATTGGCCAGTTTGAATCAAGCAGGAGATGCTAGTCCAGCACCTACAGAACTACAGTATTTCACAAGTTAAATTTATAAATTCCCAAGAACTGAGTCACCATGCAGAGGACCCTGCAGGTGTATCCTTGTGGTCTCCTTGAGAAGACCTGTTCTCCCAGACCTCACCCTTCTCAGGTATCCTCTCTCACATCTATGCTAAGACCACGGGAACTCTGAGGCAGCAAGTGGCATCCACCAGGCTGTGAGCAAGGAGCTGGGAGCAGGCCCCACCCAGCCACCCCTCCCCACCCTCCTCCTGCCAAGCTGCAGGAACTGGTATCTCTTCCAGCAGAAGCGAGTTTGCAGGAGGGAGCTGATTAAGGGAAAGGCTGGTGCACAGAGAGAGGAGCAGCCAGCTTCAAAAGGATAAGATGTGGTCAAAATAATAATAATAATAATAATAATAATAATACTAGTGTCTTTACATTTATAAATGTGCACCCATCTTATAGATGAGGAAGATAAGCCCCAGAAAATAAAGATAATTTCTCATCTAGCAGGTGAGAGAACCGAGTCTAACCCATTGGTCCCCTCTGATCTCCTAGCTCACCCTCAGCTCCCAGGGTCAGGAGATACATTCCGGTGGGAAACATTTCTGGGTAGTTGATTCAGTGATCTGCTCAGTATGGGTTTCATGAAAGGTGGAGCTGGGAGCACTGAATCAGAGCTTCTCTCCAGCTTCTGTCCCAGAGGGAGCAGGAGAATGCTAAACGCTCAGAAATGCAAATTAACATTTGGACAGATTTCCTCTAGAGTTTTGGCCTCCAGGCAAATTCTTTATTCCCTGCAGAAGTGCATTTTTGTTTCTGCTTGAGTAGTGAAAAGGGAGGAAAGGTTTTTCCAGACAATCATGACTATGATTAAAAGTGTCCATGGAAAACGTGCTTTTCTGGAGGCACATATTGGCTAAACAAGGATGGTGGAATAAAGTCCCACTCGCCCACAGTGGTGGATTCCCCAAGCTTCACACTGGGAGGGCAAATGGACCTTGCTCACTTTTCTTGCACCCAGCTCCACACCCTTGAGCTAGGCACCCACGGATGTGAGTGGGAAGACGGGCAGCAGCCTCTCCTCTAAGATAGGAGACAGGTGTAATGAGCTACAGTGCGAGGCCTGTGCTGGGCCCTGGGGAGTGGGGAACACCAGCTCTGAGTCCTTGTCTGCAGGAAGCTCTGGGCCCCAGGAAGGGCTAAGATGCAATCAGACATAGGGGATGCTTTCTTGAGAGCAGATGTAACGAGAATAAGATAAAGTCAGCCCGGCTCAGGCCAACAGGACACAACTGGTCTGGTCTAAATGACCTAAATGACCTTCACCACCTGTCTTCCATTTTTGCTGTTCTGTAAACTCAGCTTTAACCTAGAAGGGTGTATTTTGAGTAATTTAGGGTGATTTGATTTAGGAGGTTAACTTTTGAATTAGAAGTGTCATTTGGGGTCATGAGTTATTGAGAGAGGATACCCGAGAAAGGTCTGGGAGAACAGGTCTTGTCAAGGAGAGCACAAGGATACACTTGCAGGGTCCTCTCCATGGTGACTCAGCCCTTGGGAATTTGTAAACTTAACTTCCTGGAACTTGGAAATTTCCAAGTTCTGTGAAATCCTTTAGTTCTGTTGGGGCTGGAACAGCATCTCCCGCTTGATTCAAACTGGCCAATAAGAAGGGTACCTGTGGGGTGGAACTTTTTGACTGTCCATAAAAAGGGAAAGACCAAGCCAGTCAGGGAGCACGGCCATTTGGAATTCGTCTATGCCATAAGCTCCCATCTGGTGAATAAAGCCCTTCCTCTTATAAACGTGGTGTTTGGGTGCTCTTTCTCTCCGTTGGGCCTTGTCTTCCTGCAACATTATCCCAATTATTGTTGTTTAAGATAAAGGTTAGCATGGTTTTGAACCATGGCTTCGAACGTCTGTGTATAAAACTGTCGTTTTGGAAATGGAAAAACAGAACAGTCTTGGAGAGGCTGCTCCCATTGTTCTCCAGAATTGCTGGCCTTCTGATAATAAAGCTAGCTGGACTCGCCCTGTCAGTCTCTGCATTTGGCTGACCGTGACAGGTGACAGGACCCTCTTAGGAAGACAGGCTGGTAGACAGTGCCTGTTGCCACCTCCCCCAGGAATTCCTACCACATTGAGCCCCTGGGCCCCGATGGGAACTTCTGGTCTTGAACACACTACTCAAGTTTAGCTCTGGGTTCCCACTGGCTTTTACTAAGCAGGTAGGATGCCAGACCCTGGGAAATCTGGGCCAGGCTGCTTCTACAGACACAACGCCCCTCCCTTTCCTGCCTTGCTCCATGCTGACCCTCTCCCCCGACCCACACCAGCGCCTTCACACTCATGATGGGCGCAGGCCGCAGCTGCACACCCCTGATGAGGGCTCACGCTTCAGTCTTCAGAGGTGCTGGTAATCTGGCAATTGGTGGTGAGGCTGAAGGAGCAGAGTTTGAAGGCTTTGATAAAGCCTGGCGTGCCTCAGTGCTATCTGCTTTGTTTTCAATCATCCTGGCTCTGCAGAGGCAGCTGGAGAGTGATGTGTATGTTAATGACGTCCTGCAGAGTGAGGCCAGAAGAATTCAGCTACAAATGTCCAGCTACCCCTGTCCAGCTTGAGTTTCCCACTTACTGCTGGTAACTGGGTTGCTATTTTTAATTGGAATCTCCAGTTAAAAATCCCAGGCAGGGAAAATGTGAATTTGGCTAAGAAAGAACAAGAGGTGGGCATTCCCACCCCCAGTCTCTCTTAGCAGCTCTCCTTGGCCTTTGCTCAGCCCTGGCTCCCAGGCTTTCCTTTGATCTACTGGCCTCCAGTAGATCAAAGATCAGCAACACCCAAAGGAAAAGGGACTCAGTCCCCTGACCGCCCTGTGGTGAAGTTCTAGAAGGTGTCTGTAATGTTAACTTTGCATTAAGCTCTCACACTCTTACACATGAGTAGAAAAAAAGAAATGTTTAGCAAGTCACATCTAACACAGATTCTTTATTATTTCAGCTGAATATAAGGGTACAGACAACTAGGTTTCATAGTTTGTGTTTGTTAGGTAAAGTCCAAGTTGAAGTTGTGACCCTCACCCTGGAGTTGTGCCCTGTACCCTACATGTGCCTGTTAGGTGGGAACACCCCAACTCCCTCCCTTCTTCCTTCCCCCGCCTCCTTGAGTTTAGTTGAGTTGTTCTCTCCTGTGGGTGTGTAGATGTTCATCTACTGGTTTCATCTTAGAATCATACATTGGGCAGCGGTGCCTGTGGCTCAGTGGGTAGGGCGCTGGCCCCATATACTGAGGGTGACGGGTTTGAACCTGGCCCTGGCCAAACTGCAACAACAACAAAAAGATAGACGGGTGTTGTGGCAAGCGCCTTTAGTCCCAGCTACTCGGGAGGATGAGGCAAGAGAATCACCTAAGCCCAAGAGCTGGAGGTTGCTGTGAACTGTGATGTTATAGCACTCTACAGAGAGTGACGAAATGAGACTCTATCTCTAAAAATAAATAAATAATTGTACATTGGATACTTGCTTTTCTGTTCTCCTGATACTTTGCTAAGTAGAATGTTTTTAACCTCCATCCAGATTAATATAAAAGATGTAACGTCTCCTTTCTATGGCTGGATAGCACTCCGTGGTGTACATATACCACAGTTTGTTGATCCATTCATGGGTTGGTGGGCACTTGGGTTGATTCCACATCTTGGCGATTATAAATTGAGCTGTGATAAACAGTCTAGTAAAAATGTCCTTATGGTTAAATTATTTTTGTTCTTCTAGGTAGATAACCTGGTAATGGATTGTGGGATCAAATGGAAGGTCTTCATTCAGCTCTTTGAGGATTCTCCGTACTTCTTTCCAAAGAAGCTGTGTTAGTTAGCAGTCCCACCAGCAATGTGTAAATGCGCCCTTCTCTCCACACCCACGCCGGCATCTGCAGCTTTGGGATTCTGTGATGGGGGCTGTTCTTACTGGGGTGAGGTGACACAGTTAGATTCTGATGCCCGAGTGTGAGATGAGTGTCATTCACAGTCAGAACAGCTCCTGGGCAGGTGCTACGGAGGAGACCCACCTACCACCCTCCATGGGCCCAGCCACCAGTCTGTCTTTCCAGCCTCAGGACCACGACTATTTTTCCATTAGATACTCAAGGAAGGATTTAGGCTTGCTTGTATTTTTTACTGCATAAAAAAAACATAGTGTCTTTAAAGTCTAGAGATTCTTATGCCATAGAAATGTCATGAAATAGTCTAGTTTAGTCATGTCAGGACTAAGGAGGGGGATCAGCAAAGGTGAGTCCCCGATCTCCCGGCATCTCGGTAGAGCTTTGCACAGAAAAGCCTCCGTGACTTGAACGGAATATTCTCTCTCTACTCAAGTTAGGACTTTTGTAAAGTACATACCTGCATGCGTTCTCAGCCCATGCTTATTAATTCTCATGTATTACGCATACGTCCTAGGTGGTAACAGGAATGTTGGCTTGGGAACAGTCTCATCCTCACCATGGGCATCCGTTGGGTGGAGCAAAGGTTTAACTATAAAATGTTGAATTATAATATGAATAAACCACATGGAGACCCAGAACCAGTTATACGATGATCATAAAACTTAATGAAATGCATTCTTTCCATGAATAATCTGGCCACAGCCAATTTGTAGTGTTATGGAAGGGGACAGAGGCCATGAGCTGTGGCCACAGCAAAGTATCAATATATGGGTCATTACGAAAGTTTTGAGATAACACAAAAGTCAAATCCTCACAGAGGGAAAGAAATGAAGCCCTCCCAGCAGCATGGATTAAGCAAGGAAGTTGAAACTTGCACAGGTGAATCAGAACGGACGCTGTGGACTGTGTTTCCTGGGCGTGAGATAATGGACCATCACACAGTCTGTCTCAAAACTTTCACAGTGACCCACGTAGTAAATTATGCCCACTAATGTCGTATATTGTGTCTCTATTTTGGCTTATAACTGTTTGTTATAAACTTCTTAACACAATCTTCTTGTCACTAGAACTTAACTCTCAAACTGTAGGAAACACACGTTTTTCTCAGGCTGCCTCCAGCAGCCTTAGGGCCACAGTTAGGGTAGGGGATGGAGTCCTGTGGCCTTCTCAGATGCTCTTCCCCCTGGCCTGGTCTCTCCTCCACCCCGTCCCTTCCCCTGCAGCACACACACAGTCCCCAACCTACACAGGTGTGAAAAGAGAAGGCAGCTGAAGATCCCACCTGCTGTGAGCTTTGGGCTCCTGGCCACACGTAGACTAAGAGCCTCTGTTGTCTGAGCGCCTGCTGAGAAGCCACACAGGACTCCAGGCCAGTGGCCGAATTCACATAACAAGAAGCTAAAAACTTCCTTCCCACCTGTTTTTTGGAGAGGATGCCCGTCCTCTAGCCTGAGGGGCAGCTGTCAGCACCAGGTGACTCTCCCCTAGTCACAATCAAAGGGATGCCAATTCAGGCCAGGCCACTCACGATCCCTCTCTGGGGGATGTGGAACTGGGTACAGAAAAGCATCCAGAGCCCGGTTCTGAGGGCTGAGCTGAAACTTGCAGAAGGGAGCTCCAGGGGGGCTTTTATGGGGAGAGGAAAATGAAACAAAAGAGGAGCTGGGAGAGAAGGAAGACAGAGAGAGAGGAAGCTGCAACAGAGAAGAAGGGGAGAGAAGAAGGACACAGAGAGAGGAAGCTGCAACAGAGGAGCTGGCAGAGAATGAGGACACAGAGAGGAAGCTGCAACAGAGGAGCTGGCAGAGAAGGAGGACACAGAGAGAGGAAGCTGCAATAGAGAAGAAGGGGGAGAGAAGGAGGACACAGAGAGAGGAAGCTGCAACAGAGGAGCTGGTAGAGAAGGAGGACACAAAGATAAGAAGCTGCAAAGGAGGAACAGGGGATAGGAGGAGGACAGAGGGGAGCCGCTATCTACCCAAGCTCTGTCCCAAACCTGGGAGGCTGCCCTTTCCCCCAGGTGTGTTTACCCTGTACATATTTTATTTACTGGGTGCTGCTATGTGCCAGGCCTTATTCCAGGGCCACAAATACAGCCATCCCTACCCTCAAGAGTTTCCTTTCTGGGTGATATGTCCATTTTAAGAAACCTTTCTTCTTTTTTTTTGGACAGAATCTTGCTATGTCATCCTTGGTAGAGTGCAGTGGCATCGCAGCTCAGAGTGACCTCAAACTCTTGGGCTCAAGAGATCTTCCTGCCTCAGCCTCTCAAGTAGCTGGGGCTACAGGCACCTGCCACAGTGCCTGGCTAGTTTTTCTATTTTTAGT
>CAUYRH010017285.1:0-17943 GCA_963574655.1 Perodicticus potto
GAGCTGGAACATATTCTTCTTAGCAAAGTATCTCAAGAATGGAAGAAAAAGTATCCAATGTACTCAGCCCTACTATGAAGCTTACTCATAGCTGTTGTATGAATGGTATAACCCGACTATAGCACAAGAATATGGGGAAAGGGGCAAGGGTAGGGAGGGAGAGGGGAAATTGGGGTGGAGGGAGGGTAATTGGTGGGGTCACACCTACAGTGCATCTTAGAAGGGTACAGATGAACCTTGCTAAATGCAGAATACAAATGTCCTCATATAATAATGAAGAAATTGCCAGGAAGGCTATGTTAATCAGGTTGATGAAAATAGTTAAGATTGTATATGAAACCAGCACATTGTACCCCTTCATTGCACTATTGTATACAGCTATGATTTAATTATAAAGATAATAAAATTAAAAACAAATTGCAATGGAATAAAAAATACCAACATCGTACTTTCAAGATTTGGAAAAAATGATTCTGCATTTTATATGGAACCAGAAAAAACTCCGCATAGCTAAGGCAGTTCTTAGTAACAAAAACAAAGCTAGGGGCATCACCATACCAGATTTTAGGCTGTACTACAAAGCCATAGTGGTCAAGACGGCATGGTACTGGCCCCAAAATAAAGAATAGACATTTGGAATCGAATAGAAAACCAGGAAATGAAACTAACATTTTACAACCACCTAGTCTTCGATAAACCAATCAAGAACATACCTTGGGGGAAAGACTTCCTATTCAATAAATGGTGTTGGGAGAACTGGATATCCACATGTAAAAGATTGAAACTGAACCCTCACCTTTCTCCACTCACAAAAATTGATTCAAGATGGATAAAAGACTTAAATTTAAGGCATGACACAATCAAAATCCTGAAAGAAAGCATAGGAAAAACACTGGAAGATATCAGCCTGGGGAAAGACTTCATGAAGAAGACTGCCATGGCAAATGCAACAATAACAAAAATAAACAAATGGGACTTAATTAAATTCAAAAGCTTCTGTACAGCTAAGGACACAACAACCAAAGCAAATAGACAACCTACCCAATGGGAAAGGATATTTGCATATTTTGAATCAGACAAAAGCTTGATAATGAGGATCTATAAAGAACTCAAATTAATCCACAAGAAAAAACCAATAATCCCATATATCAGTGGGCAAGAGATATGAATAGAACCTTTTCTAAAGAAGACAGATGAATGGCTAACAAACATATGAAAAATGCTCATTATCCCTAATTATTAGAGAAATGCAAATCAAAACCACCCCGCGATACCATCTAACTCCAGTGAGAATGGCCCACATCAAAAAAATCTCAAAACTGCAGATGCTGGCGTGGATGTGGAGAGAAGGGAACACTTTTACACTGCTGGTGGGACTGCCAACTGATACAACCTTTTTGGAAGGAAGTATGGAGAACTCTCAAAGAACTCAAGCTAGACCTCCCATTTGATCCTGCAATCCCATTACTGGGCATCTACCCAGAAGGAAAAGAATCCTCTTAGCATAAGGACACTTGCACTAGACTGTTTATTACAGCTCAATTTACAATCTCCAAAATGTGGAAACAGCCTAAAGGCCCACCAACCCAGGAATGGATTAACAAGCTGTGGTATATGTACAGCATGGAATACTATTCAGCCATTAAAAAAAATGGAGACTTTACAGCCTTTGTATTAACCTAGATGAAAGTGGAACACATTATTCTTAGTAAAGCATCACAAGAATGGAGAAGCATGAATCCCATGTACTCTATTTTGATATGAGGACAATTAATGACAATTAATGAAACGGTGGGGGTGAGGGAAGGGGAAAGCAGAGAGAGAAAGAATGAGGGAGGGGTGGGGGAAGGAAGAGGGGTGGGGAAGGAGCAAGGGGGGTGGGGTCTTGGGGTCTGCCACACCTTTTGGGGGCAAAACACGATTGTAAGAGGGACTTTACCCAACAAATGCAATCAGTGTAACATGGTTTCTTGTACCCTCAATGAATCCCGAACAACAAAATAAATAAATAAATAAAAATAAAAAGAAATAACTTGACCATGTTCCAGGGGTAGAAAGTGACAGCATTGAAATTGGAACCAGTTTCATCTGACTCCAAACCTCTCTCTGTGGCAGCCTCTGCTTCTCAGGAAAGGCGACTGTGGCTATCCACGTTGACGGGCCTTCAGCCTGCACACCTGACCCACAAGTGCACCCAGCACTGTGCCTGGCATACTGAGCAGGAAGATGATGCAGGGAGGAAATGTAGAGTGCAGGTAGCAGAAAGTGACATCAACGGACTGAGGCGGGTGGGGCAGAGGACACCCCTGAATGTAATCAGTGACTCAGCACAAAAGGGCTCTGGCCCAGGGCCAGCCAGGGCCACAAATGCCAGGTGCTAAGTCCCCTCATCTTCTCGGAAGTCAGGAAGACTGCACGCCAACGGGGCCTCAAAAATACAGATTGGTGAAGAGGGTAAAGGAATAATGTAGAAAACTAGAGCTGACATTTATAAATTGTCTACATGGTCCACATACTCTTCTAGACACCGTAGATACATAACTGTATTTAACCCTCCAACAACTTCAACAGATAAGAGTTGTAATTCCCATTTTACAGATGAGAGCATTGAGGTCAGGGGACTAACCGCACAGCCTAAGTGGCAGAGTCAGAATTTGTCAGAATTTTCATGTCCAACTGATTTCAATGACTGTTCAAATCGTAAGCCTCAAAAGCTACAGGTGCCAAGTAGGTTACACAGAGGACGACAACAGAGCGGGGGTATTAGGAAGACTGGAGGGAGGTTGGAGTCCAACAGGAGACTGGCGGCCACACGCTGCAGCTAAGGGGGCGGCTTCTCCTCTGCTTTAGCCAATTCTGGCCATTGGAACATGAAGACCTAGGGTGGCCAGATCTTTCCATTTCAAGATAAGCTATAAATAATTTCTATTTCTGGGTGTAAAATCTGATTCTTAAATGTTGGAGAATATTTTTCAATTGTTTAAACACTTAGAAAATTAAACAAAGCTTGTCTGAAAGACAGATGTGGCCCACAGGTCGACATCTTGCAATCTCTCTTCCGCGATGTGGGGGCGGCAGAGAGCACCTCACCCTAGAGACACCAGGCATGTTCTGGATGACAGCCCCGGGGGGTGGTGGAGAAGCAACTGGAGGGGGAGTTGCTGAGGGTGGGTCTGGTGACCTTTAAGTCTCCTCCCAAGCCTGAGCCCGAAGTGAATCCAGGAATTGGCAGAGTGGAGATGGGCGGGGCCCCAGGCGGAGGGAACGCTATGCCCGAAGGCGCAGGGCCAGGAGTGACCCTCTCCTCTTCATTCACTCCCTTTTCCAAGAGCTCTCACCTCCCTCCCTTGTGCCCTGCTGTTGGCGATGGCTCTGGCACGGCTCCAGGAAGGGCCCCTCAGTGTTTGTGGGACTTCTCTCCACCTGCCTGGTGCCACATCTCCTCTTCAAGCCACTTCTCCAAACTCCTCACCTTGGCTACTCTGCCTAGATAACCCCAGAGGACGGCGGCCGGCCTGCTAGTCATAACTTCCCCTTCCCACCAGGTCACAACACCCAGTGCTCACCATGTCCCCTCTGTCTGTGGAGCTCTGTGCGAGGTGGCAGGGCCCCCTGGGAACAAGACAGATGCCGTCCCTCACGCACTCGTAGCCCTGCTGTGACTATGCCATGGTCTAGCCCTGTGCTGGCTGTCAGGGGCTGCTCAGCAGGGACCTGATAAAACCAACACAGCTTTAACCAGCCCCATCTCTTTCATTCTAAGTCCCTGCATCTCCTTCACCCTGCAAACACCCATCCCGTTGATCCTGCCTCCCTAGCATCCCTCCTCCCAGGCAGCAAAGGACGCACAGCACAGAGAGGCCCTGGGAAGCCAGGAAGAAGGTGGTTACAGGTAGTGTCGTATTTTTTTTAATGTTCTCACTCCCCCACAAACTATGGCAGAGGCCCCACGTGCAGACATACTCCTGCTGAAGCTGGAAGCCAGCCTTGCCTCTGCTGTGGCAGGCAGCCCTGTGTTGGCTGCCAGGACCTGAGGTGGAGTACAAATAGCCCCAGCCCCACTTCAAGGAGACCAGCAAGCCAGCAGCTCACCCCCTGGCACCCAGCCAGCTTCTCTTCAAGCCAGGGCCTGAGCACATGGACCCTAATCAGCTACACCCCCACCCTTCCTTCTGCAAACACCCTTGTGGCCAGCCACCCAGCAGGCCAACAGGCAGAGCTGATCTCCCACAGTTCCCTGGATGCCCCACACCTAGGGCTGGACCAAGACCCACCACTCATCTCCAGCCAACTGCAGCCAGTCATCTACAAAGGGCTGCCAGCCACCCTCTGGGTGGGGAGAAGAGCTGTGGTATCCAAGTGGGAAGCTGATGCGGATGGACTCCTGCCCTCACGCCCTCCGGGTCTCTGCTCAAATGCCACCTGTCGGGGAGGCCAGCCCTCCCCTCCTGCAATTATACACATCCTCACCACCACCATTCCTATCTATGCCCCGTATTAGTATTTTTTTTTATTGTTGGGGATTCTTTGAGGGTACAAGAAACCAAGTTACACTGATTGCATTTGTTAGGTAAAGTTCCTCTTGAGATTTTTTTTTTTTAATCATTTGGCATATCATGATGTATTCATTGGTAGGAAATTCACTAGAATGTTCTTGGAGAAGAGCAATCATTTTGTTCTGTTCATTAATATATCCCAAGTATCTGGTACCTAGTGGGTGCTCAGTAAATGAAGGAAGGAAGGAAGGAAAGAAGGGGGGGGGAGGGAAGGGAGGGAGGGAGGGAGGGAGGAGGGAGGGAAGGAAGGAAGGAAGGAAGGAAGGAAGGAAGGAAGGAAGGAAGGGCTGACCTGGTTAGCCTCCCTCTCTTCTCAGCTATACCTCCTCTCCAGGCTGGTGACCTGATGGCCCTTCAGGACAAATGACTTTAGCAACAACTTTTAAAACTATCATTTAACCAAGGCCTACTCTGTGCCAGGCAGCACACAATCTCACTTCATCTTCTCAACCACTCCAAGGTCTGTGTCATTGCTTTGACTCTGGTTTTCTCAACCTCAGAACATTGACACTCGGAGCCAGATAGTTCTCTGTCGAGGCTGAGGGTGGAGGAGTGACCATGCTGTGCATCATAGGACATCCAGCAGCATCCCTGGCCTCTGCCCACCTGATGCCCCTAGTACTATTAACCCCAAAAAGTGACAACCAAAAATGTCCCGGGGGGTGGGGGATAAAACTGTTCGTTTAATATCTTTTACGTTAACTGGACAAACAAGAGAACTGAGGCTTAGACAAGCTGGGTAAATTGCACCATGTTATAACAGAAGCAAGAATTCCCTCTCGGTCCGACTTGCTTCCAAGCTAGTGTTCTCTATTCTGCCAGGCATTGCAGGGCTCACTGCCCAGAGAACTGTTACCGTGAAGACCCGGAGGCCTTTGCCCGGCCCCTGCTGGTGTCCCAGCAACAACAGAGTGAGGCCCCTGACGTGCGAACAGAGTCTTCCCCAGCCGTGCCGTGGAATTTAAGGCCAAGGAGCTTGAAAAACACTTACTCACACTCTGGCCGTGCCTGGGAAACATCACCAATGATAAATCATATCTCCTAATTATCTGTGATTCCTGAAGCCGGCCAAGATTTCCTTTTCACAATAAATATGTGCTCTGAGATTCCTTTTGCCCCTGAGAAGAAGCAAGACGACGCAACACAGGCGAAGCCTGGGTCTGGTCTCCCACGTGGGAGTCCCAGCGTCTCTGGTCAGCCCTGCGGTCCCACCCAGCCTGTCTGCAGCTGGGTTCCTGCCTGGACATGCCTCTGCCTCCATGCTCTAAGTGTGAAATGCCCAGGTTTCTGTTTTGGTTTTTTTTGTTTTTGTTTTTCATTTTCTCCGAATAGTTCCTGAATTAGAGATGGTCACTCAGATGAGTTCTGTTTGAAATCACTTCTAGGAGGAAGACAAAAACCAAAAGGACACAGGGTCAGGGTGGAAAGGCCAGGGTTCAAGTCACCTTGAATCTTTCCAGGGAAATTATTCCACCACTGTCAGATGCTTTGCAGGGTAGGGAGTGTGCCCAGTTTGTACCACTAGCCCTTGGTCCTCCGGGGCTCTGCCTAGCTTTATCTCTCTCCCACTCTCCGCTTAGGCTCTGGTCATGCTGAAACCACTCACTAGCTCTTAAATGTGATTTTACACATGTTATGATCTTTACAGTGAGTGTTTTTTTTCTTAATTCTCTATCCAGAAAGCTTCTACTCATACTCTAAAACCCAATGTAAAAGTTCCTTCCTTCTCTAATCCCTCCCTCAACCCAGGAAGAGTCCTCTGCTCTCTCTGGAGTCCCTCAGCAGCTTGTACAGACATCTGTTTGACTTAGTTTATACTTTCTTGGAGACATTTGTGTGCAGATATCCGGTGTCCAGGGGGAAAGCTGAGCCAGTATCCAAAGCAATTGGAGATGGCCAGCAGGGAATAAAGACACTCAGGTTGCTTCGTTCTAGGGCCTTCCTTCCCACCCACCTGGTTTGGATTTCTCAGGTCTCCTAGCATGTATGTACATGAGTGCATATTCTAGAAGAACTTGCAAGCACTGAGGGCCCTAACCCTATTTTGTGCTAGATTCTAAAGCAGGTGACGTGGGCCACCACTTTCTGTGAGAACAGTCTGGATGCTGGTTACAGCTGGGTGCCACTGCCTTGGAGCTAAGCTCATTGAAGACACTTGACCATGGTCAGTCCCTTTCTTCTTGGTGTAAAAGTATGGAGGGGGCAGAGCATGGTGCCTGGCCCAGGCTGAAAGAGAGAACAGAGAGCCAGCATTCATTTCTGCAGCTTAAGCCCCTGCCAGAAATCTGCTGCTCCCCAGAGACCTCCCTCAAGGCCAAGGGAACTCAGGGATATTCTGTTCTGCCTTGGTCCTGGTGATGAGGAAAAGAGGCTCACTACCCAGAGCCAGCTGTCTATCCTTCAATCAGTCTTGAAAAATCACACCCCAGCCCCAGAGAGAACTGCCACACCTACTTGGACTTGCTTGGCCACTGAGAAAGGGCATTTGTGGGCCTTGGGGCACACATGTCTGCTGTGAGCACGGTGGCATTGTGCTCATAACAAACATGAGGGTGGCATCCTGGAAAAGTAGAAAAGAGCCCGACTCCCTTACCTCCCCAGAGCCCTGAGTTTAAGAGACAGCAGATGTATTTGGAATGTTTCCCCAGTGCAATCATTCAGAAAGGGACTCCAGGCCCTTCCAAGTCCATGATGGGGTTGAAAACTCAGAAACAACATTCAGGCAGGAGATGGCCTGAGTACAAGGGTGAGTCGTCACTTAGAGACAGGCAGCGGGAGGTACTGGATGACAACATCAGGAATTTGGTTGTTAATTCTTTAGGAAGTTTGCAGCCAGAGGAGCAGCGAGATTCTAACCTGGTCTTAGAAGCTACCCCCAGCTGCAGGTGGAAGACACACCAGAGGGGCAGTGTTAGGAGCCGGGAGTCAAGGGAGGGGCTCCTGCTGCTGCCGTCAGGGAGACTGCCAGGCCCAAACTGCTCTGCCGTGGAAACTGGGAGGCAGGCAAACATCAAGAGTCTAAAATCCCTAAGATCCCCAGGACTTGGTCACTCCTTAGACTGGTGGTTAAAGAGAGTCATCAAGATGTGTGCCCTGGATTCAGTAACTGCATGAGTGGTGGTGCCATTAGCCAGGAAAAAGAGAGGAGGACTCTAGAGACACGGGTGCTGGTCTCTGGGACACTAGTCGCTTAGAGGTTCTTGGGCAACATCCGGGAAAACATGGAGGCGTCTGGGTTAACCTTGGGGCAGAAACTGAGGCTGGAAATACAGCATAGATGTAGTTAAATCTACAAAAAATGGTGCATCTGCCCAGGAAGTATGCGTGGAGAAGGAAATGAGAGGCCTGCAGCAGAGCCCTGGGGACGTACACCCTGTCAGAGGGAGTCCAGAGGACAGAGATTTTTGCAGAGGAGAGAAGGCACCCAGCAAGGTTAAGTAAGAGGCAGGGGTAAGCGATGCAGGCGAGGAAACAGCTAGTGCGACACTGGAGAGCGTCCTTAGTATCGGCCATCTTCTCCCCAATGGCAATGACTGTGAACAGCCATAGCTGTCAGTGAGTTCTTGCACTTTTACTGGGTAGGAACGCTAAGCACTTCCCTAAAGAGCTACGTGGTTTGCATAGCCTGTCACCGTCATCCCTATTTCCAAGATAAGGGGATACAGCACAAGAGGTTAATAAGTGTAGGTGATACCCTAGTTTACAGATAGGGCAACTGAGCCCAGGGTGGGAATGCAAGGGCCATCTCAAATAAGAGGCCCTTGAGCCCATAGTGACAAAGTATGCACAGTCCCCGGGCCCAAAACCCTGTCCCCCCGACACATGGTGCTGCCTCTGCAGATTCTTCCTGGTCCTCCTGGGGAGTCCAGAGCCCTCACACCAGACAGCACAGCACGTCTTGACTCCAAGTCAAAGGGCCTGAACAAAAAAGTCTCCAAGGTCTCCTGGCTGCCAAACTGTGATTGCAAAACTACTTCTGATGATTTAACTGTAAATGAATCTGAAACATACGGACTGAATTTCCCTTGAACTACGCATTAAAATTTTCATTCGATTAAAAAAAAAAAAAAGAGCCCTGTTAAAAAATTGTGAAGAGAAAAAGACAGAAAGAACAAGGTGGTAAATATGTGGAGGTCGACAGGGTATGGGGAAGGAAGAGCTGGTAGGGAGAGACACTCATGGACATCTCAAGTGAGAGATTTTACAAAGGACAGTGCATTTCTTCTGCCTCTCATTGCGGGGTGCAGGGCTGGAACTGACAGCCACGTGGGGGTGTCTGATGACTGCTGAGGAGCGATAGCTTGGGAAAGATGAAACTATATATACAAAATGATACATGTGTGTATGCAAAAAAGCGAAAAAGAAGCAAAGTATACACATATACTGTATGGGTATGTGTATCCTACAGACATATATATGAAAATATGTATGTATATGAACAATATAGAGAAATAAATATAAAGATATATACATATATTTAGGATATGTACATATAGAGACATACAAATACTGACAAACTCCAAGTAATTGCTTGGGGAAGAAAAAAGTATTCTATATGTAAAATTTAAATTTTGTATATATATTGTATTTATTTTATACACAAATAATATAAAGCTTGAATGTTTTTCATATTCTAAAAATATCTATGATAAATATATGTTGCCTATATATATATATATAACATATATTTTTCAATATATATGGTATTAGTATATACATGTATATTCTAAAGCAAAACACAAAGGGAACGGAAACTTGCAGGAAAGCAGTGGGTGTTTAATAAACCTGACCTAGCTCCAACCTTAATCCCTGGTTATTGGGAAGAGACTAGGAATAGCTGTTGGGATTTTTTGAGACTGTGTTTCTGGTGGCCTTTCGGCCAGTCTGTTCAATTCAAGATGATACGAGATGTGGGCTGCATCTGTGGTCACCGCTGGACACACAGGTGGGAACTGGTCACCATGCAGAACAAGGAACCCCTGCCTCTGGACCCCACAAGTCCTCAACATCTTCACATCTGCCCCCTTCTCTGAATGGATATTTCCACCGGTCCACTGCCTACAACTTCCTCTTCTGCAAGTCACAATAGCTGACTGTAAACTTCTAAAGGGTGAAGAGAAACCCCCTCCACCTAAATAAAAACAGAGGTTGCCTCTCCCAGAGAAAGGCCACCCGCACAGAAGCTCTGATTTCAAATAATGAAGGGCCCAGAGCCACCGTCCAGGCTTCGTTATGGTGGTGGTGGTTTTATTTTGTGTTTTTTCCTCCCCAGTAAATTCTACAGTCCTGTTCTGTTTTATTTTCTTTCCTCTCCCAACCCCTCGGTGATGTTAGGAAATAGTTTTGGGAAACACTTGTTCAAAACACAACAGCAGAAAATAGGTGAGCAGCCAATTTGGCAATCCTGAAACAGATTACCACGCTGTACAAACCTCGACGAGTGCAGGGGTACAGATGTCAGAATCATGCGGATTCAAAGATATGCGCAACAACAACTGGGTGTCCATCAGAATGCCTGACCCTACCAACACTGCAAAGTGCTGGCTAGAGACAGGGAGAAAGAGCGTTCAGTCGAAGCCCTTTCTCTGAGTGATGGTGTGGCCCTGCAAGCTACAATTCAGTTGTCAAGAGAGCTGGAAATTCCTTGACTAAACCCATATAAACTGAACCTTTTAATGCATGTCCCCGAAAAAAAAGGGGCTTTCTTTCAGGAGATCCCGGTCAGCAAAAGGAATGAGAATCTTTGCCAACATTGCAAAGGGATGATGAATAAATACTCCGCCAGGAATCTGCTAGTTCTTTGGGCACAAGGCAAGAGTTAACGCTTGATAGGATGCAGGAAGTAGATATTCCACAACTGAGGTCAAGAGCTCTGACTCAGAAGCCAGATGACATCAGTTCAAACCTCGGTTCTGAAACTTACTTGCTTTGGGGGCTCGGGCAAGTAAATGAACCTTTGTGCCTCAGTTGCTCCACCTTTTAAATGGGCATAATAATAATTTTAACTATATCGTAAGGAGAATTTGAGGATTAAATGTGGTAAGCATGATTTAGCACAGTGTCTGATGCATTGCAAGTTTTTAATAGATAGTGGCTATTATATTTGTTGCTTTTTGGTATTTTTGGTTTGTTTTTGCTGTTAGTTTCAGCTCATCAAAATTTAAAAAAAGAGAGAGAGAAAAATATGCTTTGCCTAAATTGGCACTAGCAAAAATTTGCTAAGAACTGTTGTTCATGAATCCTTCTCCAAAGGATCATAGAAATATTTATTCACTATGGATGCTTCACCAGAACTCACACTATACTTATTTCATCCACTTAATAATTCATTGATTGACTCATTGTGACATTCATTTAACAATAGCACCAAGGGACAGCAATTTCAGTGAGACACATTTCCTACTCTAATAGGATTCTTAGTCTAGTTGAAGAGACAAATATGTACAGAATGATGACACAAGGCATAGTCACTCACATTCTAAAGGGGAAGAGTCCTCAGAAGCCAGAAGAAACACAGACCATTTGATTGCTACTTGTCAGTTCTGGCCCAGCCCATACACCGACTCTCCCAGGACACCTTCCCTGGCGTGGTCTCCCACCCTCAGCGGGATGTCCGCCTTCTTCCATTAGCACCACCACAGACAGCCAGACTCACCAGCCACCCTGTCTCTTCTAGATCGGGTGCTCCTTGAAAGTAGAGTTGATGCCAGTCTTGTACACCTTTGGATTCCCAGTTCCAGATTATGGTTCTCATTCAGAGAACAAATATATAAATGGATGAAGGAGGGAAGGAAGGAAAGAAGGGCCATCTGTCCATGATACTCAGCTTTAGGGGGGCCTCCAGGACTTCACAAACTATTGACCCTGGCTCCATCAGGGCACTGCCATGGCAAATCCAAGGCATTGGAAGAATCCCAGCTTTCTAGCCAGAAATCCCGGGGAGGCTTTGGGATCCTGGGTGTGCTCAAGGAAGGAAAGAAGAAGGTAGAGTGGATTGAAGTAGATAATTCTGGATTATCAGCAAGAGACCTGTTAGGAGGCAGTT
This sequence comes from Perodicticus potto, assembly GCA_963574655.1. Classification (NCBI taxonomy): domain Eukaryota; kingdom Metazoa; phylum Chordata; class Mammalia; order Primates; family Lorisidae; genus Perodicticus; species Perodicticus potto. Next base: position 11,602 of record CAUYRH010017285.1, read on the forward strand.
ATACTGGCTTTGGACAATACTATCTGCACAACCAAGAGACCCATGCCCAGAAACATCAGTCTTTATCAAGAAGACATGTGTCAGTGTTGAGATCTGTGGATCCCCTGGCTGAGGTAGAACTCTTTTAGCCAGGGAGCTGTTGAGCTGGAGGTCAACTTGTACCATGTCACAGTGACAAGCAATATCAATTACTCATGGAAATGGGCCTTTAGAAAACTTGCATAAGCGTGACCCATATAAAGTAGCCTCTTAACCTCATTTTTAGAATCCACTTCCCAGGCTTTTGGCCAATGGAGACCCAAAACAAAATGGGAAGGGAAAGGAATGTTGATGAGAGTTTTGTAATCGTCCAAGGATTGTGCTAAGTCCTTTACATACAGTCATGGGAGGTGGGCTGTATTATTTCCATTTTATAGCTAAGAACCTGGAGGCTGACAGAGGGCAAGCCATTTTCGTAATGCCACACAGCTATTAAGTCAAGGATGGGACTTGGACTCAGCTTTGCTGACTTAAAAACCTATGCTCTTGCTTTTGAATCAGGCTGTCCCTCTTCTCTAAAATTCTATGATAGGACCACTCTAACCCCACCATGGAGCATCCATTTCTCAAAGGAAATCACAAACTACTGATTTCATTATCATTTGGCAACTGCATATAGTTCTTTAGGGAAACTGGGAAGCCCAGAATGAAAATTCTACCCATGGATTATCGCAAATTGCTTGTGTTTCCTCAAAAAAAAAAAAAAAAAAAAAAAAAAAAAAGCCTAGCACTAGCAATACCTCTAGTCTGGTTTCCAGCAGTGGCCAAAGCCTTATTCAACCAGGAGGCTCTGAGAATCAATTGGCTGTGGTCTTCCCAACGTTTGACACCAACAGATGTTCTGAATCTGAAGCTGCCATCTGTCCATGACACTCAACTTTATGGGGGCCTCCTGGACTTCACCAAGCCCCGAAGAATCAGCCCTGGCTCCATCAGGGCACTGCCATGGCAAATCCAAGGCACTGGAGGAATGCCAGCATCCCAGAGGGAAAGTCCCAGCCAGGCTTTGAGATCCTGGGTATGCTCAACTGCAGAGTGGAAAACAGGCTCCTAACAAAGAGGTTCACCCCTGAAAAACACCAAGTATGTAGAAGAAGGGACAGTATTGAAGTGGTTTATAGAGGAGGAGTAGCAGGGAAAACACCAGCTTTGTCATCACTTGAGAGACCTAGAAAATGGTGACTCCACGTCCTGAGCCCACAGAGCAGCACCACTGTGCCAGCTACTGGGCTGGGTACTCTACATGCCTCGTCTGTAGTGCTCACAGAAAACTTTTGAATTTAGAATGACCATCTCCGTTTTACAAATGAGAAAACTGAGAATCAGAAGGCGAGTTGTCCAAAGTCATTAAACCCCAGCGCTATTCTCTATGCTAGGTCAAGACCATGGCTATTTCTTACTCACCCCTGGATTCTGCATCAGGACCAGCTATATCATTTGTAGGCCTCAGTGCAAAATGAAAACACAGAGGCCCTTGTTCAATAATTATTAAGAATTTCAAGATGGTAATATCAGATCATTAAACCAAGTACAAGGATCTTCCAAGAAATATCTGTGCTCCCATGTTTATTGCAGCAATGATCACAATAGGCAGGATAGGACATCAACCTAAGTGTCCATCAACAGATAAATGGATAAAGAAAATGTGGTACATATGCACAATGGAATATCATTTGACCACACACACAAAAAAATGAGATCCTGTCATTTGTGGCAACATGGATAGAATTAGAAGTCATTATAGTAAGTAAAATAAAACAAGCATAGAAAGATAAATATCACACGTTCTCATTCATATGTGAGAACTGTAAAAGTAGATCTAACAGAGGTAGAGAGTAGAAGGGTGATAACCAGCGGCTGAGGAGGGTATATGGTGAGTGGGGGGCAGGTACAAGGGCAATGAAGAACGGGCACAGAAATATAGTTAAAAGGAATAAGGTGTAGCATTTAATAGTGCTGTAGGGTAATGACAGTTACCTTTATATACTAAAAATAGCTAGAAGAATTGTAATAGTCCCAAGAAAAAGCAAAAAATAGATGTTTGAGATGAAGGATATCCCAATTACTCTGATTTGATTATTATACTTTGTAAACATGTATCAAAATAGCACATGCATCTCAAAAATATGTACGATTGTAGTATACCAATTTTTTAAATACTAAAAAAAAGAAGTACAGGGCCCTTCCAAGAATGAAACCCTGTTTGACTGCAGAAGATGCATGGCCGTAACACCAACCCTGCCTGGTGTGCTTTCTAGCACGTAACAGGTAACCAGCCCATCTATGGGATGAATGAATGAATAGCAGACAGTAAAACTGGGAACTTGGTCTATCTGTTTGATCCCAAAGCCTAGATCCTTCCATCATTCTTCCCTCTTCCCATGTATAATCTCCCTGGTTCTAGTTCTCTTATCTGCAGAAGGTAAAAACTATAACACTGCTGTGAAAGATAGCACAATGAAAAAGAATTCATGAGACCATTGGCTGTAAATTCATAGTCATGCAGATAAGATAACCAAAGACAAGAAAGAACAAGTGACTTGCAAAAAGCCACACTTTGATTAAGATAAGACTGAATCTCCAACTCCAACTTCTTTTATAAAAATTTTTTAAAAGTCTGGAAATGTTGCCGTGATCCCCCACCTTATACCTTTAGCATCCCAGTACAATAGGTGCTTTCTTCCTTTCCTCTAATAAGACATCATTGGCTTGTCCTCACCCGGGGAAAGAACAATACCAGCCTCCAAAAATGTGTGATGACACTACAGATTTACCAAGGATCACTATCACGTCTAGCAGGTAAAGAATATCTGTTATAAACATTCTGCTTTCTTAAGAAGAAAGTTACTAATTAACAATGCCTTTAAAATAAAAAATAAAGACCTACACTGGATTCAGAATCAGAAAACTAGATTCACCACTGGGGTCTTGACATTCATAAGTTGGATTATTTTAACCAATCACATACTCTTGTTTTAACTCAATGTCTGCATCTATGAGTGGGAATAGCACTGGGTTACTTGAGTTCTGATAAAGACTACATAAGGTAATGATGCAAAACACCTTGGACAGAGCCTGGCACCTTATAAACACACAATACATACCGGTCTTCCTAGGAACCTATAGAAGAGATACAACTCTTTCTTTGAAAAAAAAAAAAACACTTGAAATATAATTCTAAATCCAACAGATACCCATTAAGGGGCAATTATTTTGCACAAAGTTGTGGTCTTCTTTATAGGGAACAACTAAATGCTCCCCAGCATATGAACACCCCTTTAGATAACAATCCCAGCCCTGGCCATACATACATGCTTACTCACTCCTGCCTCTACTCCTGCCTCTAATCTGGTTTCTCTCAAATGAGTAATATCTGCCTTGGCCTGACCTCTTAGTTGCTATACATACAACCACAGAAAACACTGTTAATACCAAAACATTCCAGCTCTTTCCCAGTGCCATACACCTAATAGAAGGATTTCTTTCCAACTCAAGGGTCATCTCCTACCTGATGAGTCAATGGGGAATCAAAGTGCATAGCATATAGTAAGGACTGGCAGAATCTTACAAAACTTGTGCTCAATTTGTGTGCATGGGTGTGTACTAAATTGTGATAAAGAATGTATTTTTCACTCCAGGTCTGGTTAAAAAAAAAAATTGGAAGTCAATTTTTGGGGGCAATATCATCCTAAGGCTCATATCCAACCTCCTGGCCCTAATCTGTTTGGCTCAGTTCAGACCTTGTGTGCTTGTCTTTGGACATATTAGTCATAGCCAAGGCCAAAGGACAAAGTCCAGACATGGTCCCTGGGGGAATCACAGTGTTCAGGGCGGCACCATTCCATCTGAGTCAACGAAACCATCTTAGGAAAAGGGACTAGAGAAACACACAGCCCCACAGATACTCGACAGTGTTGCTGAATTGGTTTGCTGTGTCTTGTTATGAGGACCTTGTGTTGTATACCAAGGTGTTGGCAGAGTCTGGTTTTAAGCCTTTCAACTAAAAGACTCAGAGTGGCCATAACTTCTACTCAAAAGAGCTAATTTTCTGAGAAATGTGGCCAAATCTAATTGCCTTATCATTTTACCATTCTTGTCTCTTTTTTTTGTTTGTTTGTTTTTGGCCGAGGTCGGGTTAGAACGCACCACCTCCGGCATATGGGGCCGGCACCCTATTCCTTTGAGCCACAGGTGCCGCCCAACCATTCCTATTTCTAACCACCCCATATCCTAAATAAGTTTGCAAATCTGCCATGGCCACCCATACCCTTTAGGCTGGTGCTCATGGTCCTTATAACCTGGCCCTGGATATCCTGCTCAATCTCATCTCTAATTTCTCCTCCTTCCCTGGATCTTATTCTGTAGCAGCATTGATTAATCAGGATAGACTAACTACAGGAACAACTCCAGTTCTCAATGATCTAACCAATATGGTTTTTCCTAGTTCACATTAGAGTCCAGTAGGCATTTGACTGAGTTCCTCCTCCACACAGTCATTCAGGGATCCTGGCTCCACATGATTCATGTTTCTATTATCTTCTCGGTTCTTGGTGCCCCCTTCAGTAAGCCAGAGGGAGAGGGTGGGAGATTGCACACATTTCTCTGGCCAGAACACAGTCACATGGTCCTGCTAGAGTACAAGGGAGGCTGGGAAGTGTGTGTCTAGCTGTGTGTCTGGGACGAATTGGGAAAGGGGATTGGCAAACACGTGCATTGTTTCTGCCACAGATGTCAAGTAGTTTGGCACCTCCAAACAGCTTTACTTCATGTCCCTCTGTGAAGAACTATAAGTATTTACCTGTAGCCTCATCTCTGCATCCACCCACTCCAACCCAGGCCAATGTCACTGGCAGCATGAAAACTCTCTGGAGACTCACCACATCCTCCCTCAACCTCTCTCTCCTTTCCACCATCACTCATACCACCACTGACTCTCAGCAGGGTGCACAACAGCTCTCTGTTGATGCTTCTGCCCTCCTGACTAGGCTGTGAACTCCATAAGAGCAGGGAGAAGGCCTCTTCCTGTGTATGTCCCCAGCCTCTCACGCTCTGCCTGAGGCATGTTGGGCATTTTGCCAATATTAGCTGAATTGTGGAAAGACCCCCAAAGACATGGTTTACCAACAATGCACGAAATGGAGTCTATGATCTTAGAGCCTTCTTCTGGAGTCTCCACTCTGGGGCCTTTTCAGAATAACCTTGGAAAGTCTATCATTTCAGGGAGACCTCTGAAGAAGGGTCTGGAAATAGAGGTGGACAGAACCCAGCATCACAAGGCTGAGAGAAGTATACTGCCAAGGGCTGCTGGCTGGAGTGTCAAGGGTAATCTTAGGCAAATGGCTGAAGGGCCCCAAGAGTTTGGGATAGTCAAAGGCACCCAGTGGAACATGAGGGGTCAGCTGGTTGACATGTATAAACTCCCACCTCCAGGGGAAGAAGAACACTGTGGTGCCCTTCAAACAGAAGTGGAAGGGTATGAATCTCAGTTCACAAACTCAGATGGAGTGACTGGGGATAATTTCTTGCACAAATCAACTTGATTTTGACCCTGAGCTCTTTCCTACCAAAATGAAAGAAATTCAATCCTACTTGTCTTCTGGCTGTTCCATTTCCTGAGCTTTAATCAGTGACTCCAAGGTCTTACATAGTACCAAGCCATTGCAGAAGTCCCTGTGTGGTTATAAATAGTTTGTTTAGAGCATGTTCTCCTGAGACCACTGCTGTTCCCGCCATTGTGTGGTCCACATGATCCGCTTGAGCCTAACACCTGCTATGGGACAATAGGTTACCCCATGGGCCACAACCTCCTGTGCAAACCAAGTAGCTCTTCCCTCTTCTTGGAGTACTTCATAGATGAAGACGCAGGCCCCTCTTCTCAAAGAATCCACAGAGACATCTCTATCCATCTCTACCCAGGACTTGGGTGCATCTCTCTTTCACATGAGGGGATTCTTCTCCATCTAAACCCTGTTTGGCTGTCCCAGAAGCCTGCCTATTACTGACAAGGTAGGTTTTTTTCCCAGCTGAGTTTCAGCCTGCACCTGACTTTAAAAAATAAATTGACAGATCAATTTTTATGGATTAATAAATTGTGGTACATGTATACCATGGAATATTACGCAGCCTTAAAGAAAGATGGAGACTTTACCTCTTTCATGTTAACATGGATGGAGCTGGAACATATTCTTCTTAGCAAAGTATCTCAAGAATGGAAGAAAAAGTATCCAATGTACTCAGCCCTACTATGAAGCTAATTTATAGCTGTCATATGAATGGTATAACCCAACTATAACACAAGAATAT
>CAUYRH010017286.1:0-11291 GCA_963574655.1 Perodicticus potto
CTTGACTGTTGTTGGCATATACAAAGGCAACTGACTTATGGACATTGATTTTATATCCTGAGACACTGCTATATTTTTTGATGACTTCCAGGAGTCTAGTAGTTGAATCTTTGGGGTTCTCTAAGTATAAGATCATATCATAGCAAAAAGGGAGAGTGTGACCTCCTCTGACCACCATGGCAATACCAACAACTGCAACAATAAACAAATGGGACTCAATTAAACTGAAAAGCTTCTGTACAGCCAAGGATACAACAACCAAAGCAAATAGACAACCTACCCAATGGGAAAGGATATTTGCATATTTTGAATCTGACAAAAGTTTAATATCCAGGATCTATACAGAACTTCAATTAATCTACAAGAAAAAAACCAACAATTCTATACATCAATGAGGGAAAGAGATGAATAGATTTTTCTCTAAAGATGAGAGACAAATGGCCAGTAAACTCTTGAAAAAATGCTCATCATCCTTAATTATTAGAGAAATGCAAATTAAAACCACCCTGAGATACCATCTGACTCCAGTGAGAATGGCCTATATCACAAAATCTCAAGATAGCAGATGCTGGCGCAGATGTGGGGAGACAGGAACTCATTTACACTGCTGGTGGGACTGCAAACTAATAAAAACTTTTTGGAAGGAAGTATGGAGAAAGCTCAAAGAACTCAACCTAGACCTCCCATTTGATCCTGCAATCCCATTGCTGGGCATCTACCCAGAACAACAACAAAAAAAACTTTATTATAAAGACGTTTGTACAAGGCTGTTTATCGCTGCCCAATTTACAATTGCTAAAGTGTGGAAACAGCCTAAATGTCCTTCAACCCAGCAGTGGATTGGTAAGCTATGGTATCAGTATATAATGGAATATTACTCAGCCATCAAAAATAATGGAGACTTTGTTGCATTTGTAGTAACTTGGATGGAGGTGGAACATATTATTCTTAGTGAAACATCACAGGAATGGAGAAGCAAGAATGCTATGTATTCAACTTTGATTTGAGGACAATTAATGACAATTAATGACACAGTAGGGCATGGGGGAAGGTGAGAGCAGATCGAGAAGGAGGGAGGGGGAGAGGGAGAGAAAACCAAAAAAGAAAAAAAAAAAGAAAAGAAAATAGTGTCTAACTTTCATATAAATTGGATTTGATTCTGACTAAAGTATATTACTTAAATATTAATAATGTAATTCAACTTGTCAATATGTTGTTTAGGATATTGCATCCTCATCTATAAGTGAATCATGTTTGTAATTTCTCTTTATAACAATATATTTTCTCCAATTTCAATATCAGGTGTATACAGATCAAGTAGAATGATATTGAAATATTTCTTTTATTGTTTATAAGATTTCTGAAATTGCTTGTTTTGTAAAATCATTGTGGTCTATGAGTTTATGACAGTTTGAAACTTTGTTATTTAGTTCAATTCATTGCTTAATTACTGTTTTCCTATGAATGATTATACTGTGGTTAATTTGTTAGCATAGCAGTATTTCCAGATAGATTTTTGTTTGTTGGGAGGTTGGGCTTTGGGGGGGCAGAGTTAATACTTTACATGAAATATCTTTTCTTATAACAGTGAGATTGCTCTCTCTTTTCTCTTGTGATTTTTTGTGTGTGAAATTTAAGTTTTTTGTGAGTAGTACTATTCTACCTATCTTGAGTGTCTTGCTTGTACTGTATCACATCATACCTTTGTTTAATTTTTAATAAACTGTTCACTTGTAAAAAAAATAAATAAATAAAAATACTAAAAAAATAAAAAAAATTAAAAGAAAGAAAATAAAATTTTAAAAATGTGTTGGTCACAGACAGTCTAGCTAGGAAAAAACGCATAGGTAAAATAAAATAAAATATTAGAATTATAAATGATGATAAGTGCCATCCATTTTAATGAGTGAATAAATCTGACCTGCAACATCAATGTTTTTCACAATATTTCTAAAATATCATAGCACCATTTCTACCTAATTACTACTAGACATAGAGAATTCACTAAATCTTGAATTTTTAAGACAATATATTCTAATGCTTATATGTTCTAATTTGAACAACTCTAATGCTTATTTAGAAAATTGTCTCTAAATTTATATGTCTCTGTAATTTTTTATTGATCTTTTATGTAATGACCACTTATTTCCTTTTATTTATTTTATCCTTTTCTTCAATACAGCATTTCAAAAAGGTGAGGATGTCCACTAGACATATTCTCAGCCTTTCCTTGTTTCATTACACATGTTCCTTCTAGTTGACTCTTTCAAATATGACATTATTCCAGGGATTCTCACAAACAAAATATTTTTCTCTCAACCGAATTCTCATCCTATTTAAATGTTCCATTTAAAATGGAATATTAAATTTTATTTAAGTATTCTATTTAAAATGAGTTTTATGAAAATAGAAATACTGATGACAAAAATAATGGTTTCTTGTCCTCTAAATTTATTACATCTCATGCAAAAGATAAAATTTTCTGGTTTATCAACTTTATGCACATACTTATGGCACATTCATTTTTTAAAAAATTAAGTTGTTATAGATTAAGGGGGTACAATTGCAGTTTTGTTACCTGAATACATCTATATTACATAATAGCAAAGTCTGAGATTTTAGTGTAACTATCACCCAAATTGTGTACAAAGTAATCCTTCATCTGACACACTTGTCCCACTCTGCCACCATTTCACCAGGCTGAGTCTCCAAAATCTGTCATTCCACTCTCTAGTTTCCTGTGTACACATTATTTAATTCCCATTTATAAGTGAAAACATGTAATATTTGACTTCCTGGATTTGAATTCTCTCACTTAATGTAATGGCCTCCCATTCTTTCAATGTTGCTGCAAAATACATGATTCATTCACAAAATTAGAATTCACAAAATTCATTCTAATGGCTGAATAGTATTCTACAGTACACATGTATGGAATACTACAGAGAGGGTGGTAGAGTGTGTACATGTGCATACAAACATACATACATACATGCATACTTATATATATATAACCACTTTTTCTTTATATGCTCATCACTTTGGACACTAAAATCAATTCCATTTCTTTGCTATTGTATATAGTGCCGCAATAAACAGACAAGGGCAGGTATCTTAACCGATACAATGATTTCTTTTCCTTTGAGTTGATAGCCAGTAGTTAGATTGCTGAATCAAATGGTATTTCCTTTCATTTATGTGAGAAATCTCCATATTGGTTTCCACAGACATTGCACTAATCCACATTCCCATTGACAGTGTATCAGTTGTTCCTTTTCTCCAAGTCCTTGTCAACATCTGTTATTTCTGACTATTTATTTAAGCAATGAAGTCTTGCTCTGTTACCAAGTCATTCTGACTGGTGTAAGAAATATGCTATTGTGTTTTTAATTTGCATTTCTCTGAGAATTAGTAATGTTGCTTTTTTTATATGCTTTTTTGACCATTTGTAAGTCGTCTATTCAAAACTGTCTGTTAATGCCCACTTTTTAGTGGGGTATTTTGTTTTACTTTTTGAGTTGTTTCATTTTCTTATAGAGTCTAGGTATAAGTCCTTTGTCAGATGCATGGCTTGCAAATATATTTTTCCCATTCTGTAGTTTATCCTTTTACTCTGTTCATTATGTCTTTTTCTGTACAGAAGTTTTTATTTACTTAAGCTCAGCTTATCCATTTTGTTTTTTGTTACATTTCCTTTTGAGGTCTTGGTCATAGGTTCCTTGCTTAGGTCAATGGCAAGAAGAGTTTCTCCTAGGTTTCTTCTAGTATTTTTATAATTTCATGTCTCATATTTAAGGCTTTAATCCATCTTGAGTTAATTTTTATACATGAAGAGAGAGGGACATTCTGTTTCCTTTGTCAGTGTGTGGTTATCCGATATTCCTAGTACCATTTATTGAAGAGGGTATCCTCTCCTCTGTGTATTTTTTGTCAATTTTATCAAAGATCAGTTGGCTATAAGTATGTGTTTCAATTATTGGATTCTCTATTGTGCTTTATTGAGTTATATGTCTATTTTTGTACCAGTATCATGCTGTTTTAATTACTATAGCTTTGTGGTATATTTGTAGTAAAGTAATATAACATTGCCACCTTTGTTCATTTAGCTTAAGATTGGTTTGCCTGTTTGGGTTCTTTTTTAGTTCCACAAGAGTTTTAAAATTTCTTCCTAATTTTGTGAAAATTAACATTAGTATTTTGATATTAAATGCTTTGAAACTGTAGGTTTCTTTAGGCAGAACAGTCATTTTAACAATATTGATTCTTCCAATCTATGCTGATGAGATGGTTTTCTACTTGTTTGTGTCATCTATGATGTCCCAATTTCTTTCATCAATGTTATGTTGTTTTCCTTGCAGAGATCTTTCACTTCCTTGGCTGAATGTATCACTAAGTATTTTGTTTTATTTTGTAGGTACTATAAGTGAGATTGACATCTTAATTTCTCAGCTTAATAATTATTGGTGTATAGAAATGCTACTGATTTGGGGGCATTGACTTTGTATCCTGAAACTCTATTGGATTCACTTCTCAAATCTAGGAATCTTTGGTGTAGCAAATAGGGATAATTTGACTTCCCATTTCTGATGCAATTTACTTCTTTCTCTTGCCTGATTACTCTGGCTCAGACATTCAGTACGATGTGCAAGTGGGTATCCTTTTCCTGTTCCCATTTTTACAGAGGAATGTTTTCAATTTTTCCCCACTTAGTATGATGTTAGCTGAGGATTTGTTTTATATGGCTTTTATTATTTTCACCTATGTTCCTTCTATTCCTAGTTTGTTGAGGTTTTTTATTATAAAACAATACTGAATTTTGGCATGGTGCCTGTGGCTCAAGCAGTTAAGGCACCAGCCACATACATCTGAGTTGGCAGGTTCAAATCCAGCTCAGGCCCACCAAACAACAATGATAACTCAACCAAAAATTAGCCAGACATTGTGGCAGGAACCTGTAGTCCCAAGTACTTGGGAGGTGGAGGCAGCAGAATTGCTTTAGCCCAGGAGTTGGAGGTTGCTGTGAGCTGTGATGCCACAGCACTCTACCCAGGGCGACAGCTTGAGGTTCTGTCTCAAAAAAAAAAGAATACTAAATTTTTTGAAAATTTTTTCTATACATATTGTAATAATTATATATATTCTTTTTGATATGCTATTGGATTTTGTTGGCTAGTATTTTGTGGAAGATTTTTGTACCTATATTCATCAGCAATAGTGGTCTGAAATTTTCTTTTTTTGTTTTCTCTTGGCCTGTCTTTGGCATCAGGGTGATATTGGCTTCATACAAGGAGTTAGGGAGTTTTCTTTTCTTCTTGATTTTTTAAAACAGTTTCAGAAGAATTGGTATTGATTCTTTGTAGGTCTGATAGAATCTAGCTAATGTGATCTTAAGGTGACAAAAGCCAAAAGAAAATAGAATGATATTGATCCACTGTTATCACTCTTCCTTGAATAAACAGAACATAATAATTTGCATTCTTGACACTCAAGCACCCTATAGAGCAAGCAGACTCACATGTTTCACAATTGATTTTGGTTCTTTAATACTTATTTTTTTCCTTGTATTAGTAGATTCACTAGACATTCCCTATTGCATATTTTACATTAATAGTCTTCTTTATTTTTATTTTTAAATTTTTTTTATATTAGATCATAACTGTGTACATTACTGCATTTATGGGGTAAAAGCTGCTGATTTTATGTACAATTTGAAATGTTTACATCAAACTGATTAACATTGCATTCACCTCACGTATTTAATTGTTCTGTTTCACTCCTTATTTTGTTTTTCTTTTTTTTATTGTCTTTATTATTAAATTATAGCTGTGTACAATAGTGCAATCAAGAGGTACAATGTGTTGGTTTCATATACAATGTGAACTATTTTCATCAAACTGATTAACATAGCCTTCCTGGCATTTTCTCAGTTATTATATGAAGACATTTGTATTCTGCATTTAGTAAGGTTCGCCTGTACCCTTCTAAGATGCACCATGCTACTATTTTAAATAGAAGGTCTAAGACGGAAGCCTGACTGATAAGATGATACTTGAGCAGAGACGTAGAAGAAGGCGTTAAACAAGCCTTTATATTTAGGAACGGAGTTCCATGCAGCAGGCAAAAAAGATTTTTTTTAAAAATTTGGGATTAATATTTGGGTTACATTGTTTGTGTTTGTAAGGTAAAGTGTGAGTTGCAGTTGAGTCCTTCACCCAGGAAGTGTGCCATATACTCCCACATTGTACCTGTTAGGTCAGAACTTACTGAACCCCTCCCCTCTCTCCTTTCTTGAATTTAATTGTGCTTTTCTCTCCTGTGGACCTGTAGTTACCGATCTGCTAGTTTCAACACAGTATTGAGTACATGGGATGCTTACTTTCCCATTCTTGAGATACTTTACTTAGGAGAATGTTCTCCAAATTCTCCCAGGTAAATACAAAAGATGCAAAGTATCCATGTTTTTTATGGCCAAATAGTATTCCATGGTATACATATACCAAAGTTTATGCAGCAAATTCGAGCTTGTGAGATGCAAGATCTCTCTCTCTCTCTCTTTTTTTGAGACAGAGTCTCACTTTGTCACCCTTGGTAGAGTGCTGTGGCGTCATAGCTCATGGCAACCTCAAACTCCTGGGCTTAAGTGGTTCTCTTGCCTCAGCCTCCCAAGTAGCTGGGACTATAGGTGCCTGCCACAACGCCTGGCTATTTTTAGAGATGGGGTCTTGCTCTGGCTCAGGCAATCCACCCACCTCAGCTTCCCAAGTGCTGGGATTACAGGTGTGAGCCACCGTGCCCATCCCTGAGATGCAAGATCTTTTACTGAGTTTAAGCTAAGAAGTAAATACTACAGTGAGATAATTATGCAAAAGTTTATTAATTTGTCCCAGAAAATTTCTTATATTATTAGTATCAAAATTGATAAATGCATTTCTGGAATGTTTCAAGTTTTGAAGGAGAAATGTGATCTACTAAAAAGATCATTAGGCTGGGAGCGCTTCCACCGTGATGTTAACTAGATGTGTATAATGAAGATAAGGTTCCTGACATTTTTGGGTTTTTATCAAACATAAAGTAGGTAAGAAGAAGGTGCAAAGTGTGAGTCTGCAAAAATAGAGGAGATGGCACACTGCCTTTAAAGGGTCAAGATTTGTAAAAACAAAAGGGCAATAAATTTTTTTTTTTAATTGTTGGGGATTCATTGAGGGTACCAGAAACCAGGTTACACTGAAAAAGGGCAATAAATTTATTTATGGTAGAAGTTACCAGCATACAAGAAGTCAGAGATAAAAATCTAGGGCAAGATTCAAAGCCTAGTTACACTGAAAAAGGGCAATAAATTTATTTATGGTAGAAGTTACCAGCATACAAGAAGTCAGAGATAAAAATCTAGGGCAAGATTCAAAGCCTACCACCCTCCCCCCAAAAATTCTCACAATTTAATCCCTTCATTATTTGAAAAATTAATTTTTAACAGCTTGGCTTTAAAAAATAACTTTTTAAATCTTATCATTGAGTCTCCTAGTATTTATTTAACCAGTTTTTTCCCTTAATATTGGACACTTGGTTTCCACTGACACACATATTCTAGAAATAATTGTCTTTGCTCAAGAGTTAATACAGATTGATCTCAGACAAGATTTGCCAATAAGAAGCATGTATCTCTGGCTCGGTGCCTGTGGCTCAAGTGGTTAAGGCACCAGCCACATACACCTGAGCTGGTAGGTTCGAATCCAGCCCAGGCCCACCAAACTGTGATGGCTGCAACCAAAAAATGGCCAGGTGTTGTGGCGGGCGCCTGTAGTCCCAGCAACTTGGGAGGTGGAGGCAAGAGAATCGCTTGAGCCCAGGAGTTGGAGGTTTCTGTGAGCTGTGATGCTACGGCACTCTATCCAGGATGACAGCTTGAGGCTCTGTCTCAAAAAAAAAAAAAAAAAAAGAAAGAAAGAGAAAGAGAGAGAGAGAGAGAGAAAGAAAAAGAAAAGAAAGAAACATGTATCTCATATAGATCAGAATTTCATTCCTTAGTGACTAGATAGAGAAAACCCATATCATGAGATTTTTAGTGGTGGCATTCCTTATCTACTTTCTTTTACTTTCTTCTACTTAATTTTATCCTAAAATACTTGATTATAAAGCACAGGCCCTTAAGTGGGTTAACTAATGGAAATACGTTTTTACTCTTTTCAGCCACTCTAGAGGCATGATTATATAATTACATTGTTTATTATTCCTTAGGTTTTTATTTCCTGAGCTTCCTGAAGAGGGCAGCACAATTCCTCTCTCTGCTCCTCTGCCTACTGAAAGGAAATCCTTTTGCACTGGAAAATCAGATTCCAGATCCGAATCACCAGAGCCAGGGTAAATGGAGTTGGGTGGGGACTAGATAATCTTATCCAAAGAGTCAGGGGAAAGTTATGTTTCCTGGATGTGTCTCCACATTTCTGAAATGGGTTCAGGAATGTCCAACCTGCAGCCCATTGGGCCACATGTGGATTATGTGAGGACTTTTTTGCTTATCTGTGGCGACAGGTATTGTGAAAGTTGTGCATGAACCTTTTTTTTTTTTTTGCTTCTCGTTAATGTTTATATGTTTAATGTGTGGGCCAAGACAACTCTAATTCAAATGTGTAGAATAAAAAAGGTTGGAACCTTTTTTTTGGACTGTTAGGGATTCTTTGAGGTACTTTTTAGGTCTCAAGTTCTAATAGGCAAACCCTAGAAACAGCAACCATAGATGACCTGGGCACAAAGACTGCTGAGCAAAGGAACATCAAAGAAAATCAGCCTCAAAATGGAAACAAAATAGGTTTTTAGTTACATTTTTGAGTTAATGAAAATTATTCATAATTGGTACAAGACAGAAATTTAGGGCCATCTATAAATTCCTCATGTTAACTCTGTATGTAAAGAAAGAGTAATATCATAATGTCTTCAAAATTTCCCATCTCTACTTTTGACTTTTAAAAACTGAAGGTCTGGGTGGCGCCTGTGGCTCAGTGGATAGGGCACTGGCCCCATATACCGAGGGTGGCAGGTTCAAACCCGGCCCCGGCCAAACTGCACCAAAAAAATAGCCAGGTGTTGTGGCAGGCACCTGTAATCTCAGCTACTCAGGAGGCTGAGGCAAGAGAATCGCCTAAGCCCAGGAGTTGGAGGTTGCTGTGAGCTGTGTGATGCCACGGCACTCTACCGAGGACGATAAAGTGAGACTCTGTCTCTACAAAAAAAAAAAAAAAAAAAAAAAAACTGAAGGTCTAGCTTGCATTCAGGACTCAATCTTTTCTTTTTCAAGATAGGATCTTGCTCTGTTGCCCCAGCTAGAGAGCAATGTCAGCGTCATAGCTCACACCAACCTCAAACTCCTAGGTTCAAGCGATTCTCTTGCCTCAGCCTCCCAGGTAGCTGGGGCTACAGGTGCACACCATCATGCCCAGCTAATTTTTCTAGTTTTTGTAGAGATGGGGTCTTGCTCTTGCTCAGACCGGTCTTGACCTCATGGCCTCAAGAGATCCTCCCACCTTTGCCTCTCAAAATGCTAGGCTTATAGACATGGTGGCCAGTATTCAGTTTTAATACGAATCCTCTCTCTTCCCACTCCAATATGCTGTAGTTACGTAGTGACGAGTTCTGGATTACTCCTTCCTGTGCTACTACCTCGGCTGTACCCACCACTGTTTATGCTGTATGCTCTGGATAATGATCGGGAGGAAGACATTTACTGGGAGTGTGTGCTACGACTAAATAAGCAGCCAGATCTCGCTCTCTTGGGCTTTCTTGGGGTGCAGAGGTAAGTGCAGCTCTTAGGAGCAGAACCAAATGGTGTTAGTTTAAAATGTAAACTGCATAGCCGAGCATTGTGGTGGGTGCCTATAGTCCCAGCTACTTGGGAGGCTGAGGCAAGAGAATCGCTTAATAAGCCCAACAGTTGGAGGTTGCTGTGAGCTGTGACACCACCACACTCTACTGAGAGTGACATAATAGTAAGACTGTCTCAAAGAAAAAAAAGAAAGAAAAAAGAGTGTAAACTGCATTATCAGAGATTTAATATCTAGTTATACAGTGTATACAGCTTGCAATTTACTTATTTGCCTCACTGTCTTATTTAGTAAAATTGTGAATTTAATTTTATTTCTGAGAATATTTGAAGATGAATATAAACCTGCTTATTCTTCTGAATGGGTTTTTATTATGTTTTCACATATGCATATATATAAATTAATATGAATTATGTTGCCTGATATTTTGTAGTTCTTTAAAGCAAATATAATACCAAAAATATTTTACATTCACATTTCTCAGGAGAATTAGCTGTATTCAATCTTTGGCATTCTTCCTTCCCATCTGCCATTTTTAATTTAAAATTTTAGAAGTGCTGCTTTTGTTCCAAGGCAGTATTTCTTATTATGCTAAGGAAATGCCAAATGATTGTGCTTGCTTTCTTAGTGATAAAGTTGATCCCCCTCTCAATAATTATATTATTTGTGGAATCAAACAAAAGGAAATAAACCTTGATTAAAAAGTTAATTTTGGGGAGGGGGAAAGAGGAGGAGTGAGGGGGATTGGTGTACTCCCGCTTAATGGGCACAATGTGGGGGTGAATGGCACACCTCTGGGGTGTGGGACACAACTGCAAGAGGGACTCTACCTAACAAGTACAAACATTGCAACCTGGTTTGTACCCTCACATTAACCTGAAATTTTAAAAACTAATAAATTATTTTTGAAAGAAAAATAGTAAAGCAGACTGAGAGCAGACAGAAAGGAGGGAGGGGGCCAGGGAAAGAAAACCAAAAAAAAGAAAAGAAAATAGGGACTAACTTTCATATGAATTGGATTCAATTTTGACCAAAGTACATTACTTAAATATTAATTTTGTAATTCAACTTGTCAATATGTTGTTTAGGATATTGCGTCCTCATCTATAAGTGAAACGTGTTTGTAATTTCCCTTTATAACAATATATTTTCTCCAATTTCAATATCAGGTGTATCCAGATCAAGTAGAATGATATTGAAATATTTCTTCTTTTTTATTGTTTATAAGATTTCTGGAATTGCTTGTTTTGTAAAATCATTGTGGTCTATGAGTTTATAATAGTTTGAACTTTGATATTTAATTTAATTCATTACTTAATTACTGTTTTTCCTATGAATGATTATACTGTGGTTAATATGTTAGCATAGCAGTATTCCCAGATAGTTTTTTGTTTGTTGGGAGGTTGGGCTTTGTGGGGGCAGAGTTAATACTTTGCATGAAATATCTTATTTTATAACAGTGAAATTGCTTTCTCT
>CAUYRH010017287.1:0-16084 GCA_963574655.1 Perodicticus potto
AATTTAAAAATTTATTTTAAAAAGCATTTTAGGAGGCACCTTAATAGCATTTAATTCAATTATATATACATACAGGCGCACACACACATTTAAAATACCAACAACCATTTATTTATTTATTTTTTTTTTTTGAGACAGAGCATCAAGCTATCACCCTGGATAGAGTGCTGTGGCATCACAGCTCACAGCAACCTCCAATTCCTGGGCTTAAGTGAGTCTCTTGCCTCTGCCTCCCAAGTAGCTGGGACTGCAGGTGCCCGCCACAATGCCCGGCCATTTTTTGGCTGAAGCCGTCATTGTTGTTTGGCGGGCCGGGCTGGATTCGAACCCACCAGCTCAGGTGTATGTGGCTGGCGCCTTAGCCCGTTTAGCCACAGGCACCGAGCCTCTTCAAACCTTCTTAATCAAACCAAATCTGCTATGGCCCCTACCCCTCCTAGAATGCTGACAGCCCTAAGATGACAGATAAAACTTAGAACCATTCAGTTTTCTGAGGTCTGCAGTGTCCTTTTATTAAGTGGAAAAGAAGAAAACAATGATGTAAATGACTCAACAACCAAGATATCTCTGCCTTTATTAGAGAAAAAGAAAAGGACAGGCCTCATTAATAGACAGCCCCAAAGTGACTTAAAAACATAAAAGATGAAATTTGCATCAAACATGCCTGTGAATGTGCCTTCTACTTTATAGAAAGTAAATTGTGTATTAAATTAGACAATGGATATTGGAACAGCTACTAGTAATTTTGATAGAAGAGGTAAGCTGGACTGAATTAAATGTTCAAATCATGGGTTAGTGCAAATTATATGTAATGGATACATTTTTACAGTATACAGAGGTCTGACAGTTAGAACTTTGATATATCTGAGCAATATATAAATATCCATCAAAACAGATTTGATTTAACAAGCTAACACCTCATTTCCAGATCCTTCTAGCACACATCAAGCCATTCACTCTTATCCATTTACAATCAATTTTTCATTCTCCCTGCCTCACTTCCAGTAGCTAGTCATTCAAAACTTTATTAAATACTTACTATCTATAAGGCACTTTTTCATCTGCATCTGCAAAAGGTCCCTAGCTCTCTAGAATCTGGGACGCTCACCTTTTGTCTTTTTATAAGTTGTATCATCTTTTACTTGTGAGATTTCTTTGTTTTATTTTGTTTTATTTAAGTGTCTTCTTTTTGAGACAGAGTCTCAAGCGGTCACCCTGGGTAGAGTGCCGTGGAGTCATAGCTTACAGTAACCTCCAACTCTTGGGCTCAAGCGATCCTCTTGCCTTAGTTTTTCTATTTTTAGTAGAGACAGGGTCTTGCTTTTGCTCAAGCTGGTCTCAAACTTGTGAACTGGAGCAATCCACCTGCCTTGGCCTATCCCAGAGTGACAGGATTATAGGTGTGAGCCACGGCGCCCAGCCTCTATAGCCTATGGAAACTATAAACTACAAAGCTTTATAACCTTCTATCACATGGACAGATCACAGTTTGTATAACCATTCACTCCTCTATTATGAAAAATTCTGATTGTTTCCAATGTTTTGTTGTCATAAAACACCTCCGTTCATAAGGCATTTTTTTTTCTATATTCAAGAGGACTTTTCTTAGGAGAAAATCCCAGAAGTAGGAACGTTGGATCAAACAATGAATATTTTTAGGCCCTTGATAATACATACTGCCAAACTGCTGTTCCAAACAGGTTGTTCCAGAAACGTATGAATGTGTCCATGTGACTAAGTCCTCACCAGTAATGGATATACATATATTCTTTCCCAAATTTGTGAGTAAAAAAAAAAAATGGTATCTCATCATGTTCATTTTTATCTCCTTAATAGTAATGCCAGAACTTTCCCCCATTTTAAAAAAATGCTCCTTTTTGGAGAGGAGGCTTTTTAAAATTCCTGTTAAAGCAGACATTCAAGTCTAGTATTGAGTCTTGTCAGAGTCCAAAAGAAAATCAGTCTAAAACTTTTAGAAACTCTTTTAAATTCTTTTTTTGTTCCTTTATTTAATGACTATAGACGCCAGGCAGTATAGTTCTTTATCAGTTTCCCCAATTGTACATAAAGCTCTCACAATTGGAAATTTCACTCAATCATTCTCCAAACATTGTTGAGGATTCACACCATGTCAAGCACAGTACTAGGTCCTACGGATATTACAGTGAACACAGAGGCCCTATCCTGCTCCAATAAAGTCCTACTCGAGTGGGAAAGCCACGCAGCTTGTTCACAGGACTGTGAAGTATCACAGCAAGGGAACCCAACAAAGACTGGAAGGGTGTAAACTGTGACCCAAAGCAAAAGCTAAATATCTGCAACTCTTTCTTTCAATCATTTCTCGTGTAACATGATTTCCAGACCCATCCTGGTCACTATCTTCTGGATACATTCAACTTTGTCAATGTTCATAAAATGTGGTGACTATACTTGAACATAATACTCCAGATGTGGTCTGAGCAGCACACATGCTTCTAATACAGCCTAAAATTGTTTTTGCTTTTAAAAAAATAAGCTACACCACATTGTTGGCTCATATTAAACTTGTGATCAACTAAATCCCTAAGAACTTTTTACATAAACTGCTGCCAAGTCACATCTCTCATATCCTGTACATATGCGATTTTTTTAACCTAAATTCAAGACTTTACATCTATCACTGTTAAATTTCATCTTGTAGGTTTTGACCTAGAGTTCCTCCAAGTTGAGATCATTTTAAATCTGGATTCTGTCATCCTATATATTAAACTACGCCACCCAGCTTTATGTTATCTGCAATGTGAAAAGCCTACCTTTGTGATCAATTATGACCAAATCTAGTCCTTTAGGAAAGGGGCCAGGATCTGGATACCTCTGTATTTCTGCTTAGTAGGGCACCCTGTACATAGTAGGTGCTTGGTATTTGTTAAATAATAAATGAATGCCTAGGCAATTCCAGAAAACAGTCTTGCGGCCCTTCACTAAAAAAAAAAAAAAAAAAAAATCTTATTCCTGGTTAATGTTGAATCAGTTGTTCAACAAGCTGTGAATTTATCTAATCACGAGCTTTGCAGTCAAATTTCACAATCTTATGCACAAGGATATTACAGAAGACTCTCAAATATTTTGCTAAAATCAAGACATACTATATTTATACTTGACATTCTGGTCTGGTTGTTCTGATGCAGCCATCATGATACGGCCATGACAAAAACCAAAGAGTAGTGTCAGTTTAACATCTACCTTTCTGACAGTTTTCCTCTCAACCCTTATCCAAATTTCAGGGCACTTTCACTTTCTACTTTCTTCAATATGAATATTTTTTTAATATTCCTTCTTGATGTCCTTAGATTCTTTACATTTCAGGGGTAAATTTTATTTTATTTATTTATTTATTTATTTATTTTTTGGAGACAGAGCCTCAAGCTAGCGCCCTGGATAGAGTGTCGTGGCATCACAGCTCACAGCAACCTCCAATTCCTGGGCTCAAGCGAGTCTCCTGCCTCTGCCTTCCAAGTAGCTGGGACTACAGGCACCTGCCACAACGCCCAGCCATTTTTTGGTTGCAGCCGTCATTGCTGTTTGGCAGGCCCGTGCTGGATTCGAACCCGCCAGCTCAGGTGTATGTGGCTGGCGCCTTAGCCCATTGAGCCATAGGTGCCGAGCTGGTAAATTTTATTTTATTTATTTTTATTTTTTTTTTTTTGAGACAGAATTTCATTCTGTCACCCTGGCTAGAGTTTCATGGTGTCATCATAGGTCACAGCAACCTCAAACTTTTAGGCTTGGTCAATCCTATAAAATTCTAATGAAAACAATGACAACTCCAACAAAAAAATAGCCAGGTGTTGTGGTGGGAGCCTGTAGTCCCAGCTACTTGGGAGGCTGAGGCAAGAGAATCGCTTAAGCCTAAGAGTTTGAGGTTGCTGTGAGCTGTGACACCACAGCACTCTACCCAGGGTGACATAGTGCGACTCTGTCTCAAAAAAACAATGGACAGTTTCCTCTGTATCTCTGGATCTCCATTCTGAAGACTCCTACGTATACATGCAAATAAATCTGTATGTCTTGTACTAAAAAAAAAAAGTTTTGACTAAATGATCTTCATAATTCCTTCTTAAGCTATAATTCTTAAACAAGTTTGTGCTGTTATTTAGCTCTGTATTTGGTATGTGAAATATCTTGCCTCTTTTAAAGCATCTCTAGATAAAGACTATACCTCATACTTCCAAAGAAGGCATCAGACAATCTGAACACACAAAGTAGGCAGTTACTGCCATTTGTCAATTGCATTGATTACCAGCTTATGGATAAAACTAGCTGTGTTAAGCTTCTATCCAGTCATTTTACTCTGAGGAGCATAGAACATCACAAGTAAGTACGGTTGCTGCTCGGGCTCTAAACAACATGAGGCTATACTCTCTACTTGAAAGGATATAGGATAATAGGGTAGCTCAAGACGGTATCAAGTCCCCACATGAATCTGATGGTAGGTTCTCCATGACCCACTGTGGCTAGGTGGAGTATTGCTTCCAAGTGACCTTCTGTTCAACCTCACCCGCTCCCCACTGTCTTTCACCCAACTGGTGTGTGCTAAGTATGAAAAATACTCTAACCAAGAATAAAAAATGTGGCCCAATGAGATATTGTTCATATTTTTCATTTTAGAAGCTTTTCTTAAACATAACAATTTCAGTGATCTGGCTGGGCACAGTGGCTCACACCTGTAATCCTAGCCCTCTGGGAGGCCAAGGCAGGTGGATAGCCTGAGCTCAGGAGTCTGAGACCAGCCTGAGCAAGAGCGAGACCCCGTCTGTACTAAAAGTAGAAAAACTAGTCAAATGCTATGGTGGGCACCTGTAGTCCTAGCTATTCGGGAGGCTGAGGCAAGAGGATTCATTGAGCCCAAGAGTTTGAGGTTGTTAGTAGCTATGATGCTATAGCACTCTACCCCGAGCAACAGAGTAAGACTCTGTCTTTAAAAAAAAAGAATTTCAGTGATCTAGATTTTATTTCTATAACACTTTTATTTATGCTAATTACTATGGGGGACATTTATTTATAATCCAGCATTTTTTAATCTTTGTTTTGTTAAAGTAACCAGCTCATTCTACAAATTTTTTTTTTTTGTAGAGACAAAAACTCCTGGGCTTAGGCAATTCTCTTGCCTCAGCCTCCCAAGTAGCTGGGACTACAGGTGCCTGCCACAACACCTGGCTATTTTTCTGTTTTGCAGTTCGGCCGAGGCCGGGTTTGAACCCGCCACCTTCGGTATATGGGGCCGGCGCCCTACTCGATGAGCCACAAGTGCCACCCACCATTCTACAAATTTTAACTGAGCTCCAAGCACATGCTAAGCACTGTGCTAGCTGTGAATAAATTATACGTATGTAGTACCTACAGGATGAATGCACACATTTGTTCAACTAGATATGAGTTAAATCTTGGAAAACCCATCGGCTTTTAATTATCTTCCTTTCAAGACAGTGATTAAATATCTAGGTCCTCAGATTGAAAAAACAAACAAAAAAAGGTTAAGAAAACTCACCAAAAGCTAACCTGAGTAAGTTTTTCTTTCAGTTCTACACTGCCATCCTGGTCAAGTCTGATTAAATAGCAATGACACGCAATTCGGGGTGCCCATACCTCACTAATAAAAGAAATTGACATAGGAAACAGATAAGCAAAACTTCTCACTGGGTTCATGCTTTCTTTTAGCCTGACGTCACAAAAACAGTATATAACTTAACCTTCTGTACTGTTCCCTCTGAAAATGATGGCAGCGATGGTCAATTTTCACTTTTAAAAAAATGAACTGGTCACAGAGATGCCTGCACAGTAAACACAGCCCACGTAAAGCACCGGGTTTGGCATGTGGCAAATCCTCGATAAGATGGTGTCACCCGGCTCGGCACCTATGGTTCAAGCGGCTAAGGCGCCAGCCACGTACACCTGAGCTGGCGGGTTCGAATCCGGCCCGGGCCCGCCAAACAACAATGACGGCTACAACCAAAAAGTGGCCGGGCGTTGTGGCGGGCGCCTGTAGTCCCAGCTACTTGGGAGGCGGAGGCAGGAGACTCGCTTGAGCCCAGGAATTGGAGGTTGCTGTGAGTTGTGATGCCACAGCACTCCATCCAGGGTGACAGCTTGGGGCTCTGTCTCAAAAAAAAAAAGATGGTGTCACCGCATAATCTTGTCGTGGATTTCCCAAAAATGTGTAGTTTCTCAATTATCTGATTCTTAAGTAATATCAAATTTAAAATTTTGTAGCATGAGGCAAATATGCCACACAGAGATGGAAGCTGACCCTTCCCAATGAGCATTTGGGCTTTCCCTAACAATCTATGGAAGTGGTTTTCAGAGTCATGGTCTCAACACCATGACCAGATCAGCTGTGAATATGTGCTCTGCATCAGCTGTTACTAATACTATTTGAGCATCATTTGTAAATAATTTTCTTTAAAAAAAATTAGTGACTTGAAAGCAACACCTATACTCTAGGAATACCATTGCTAAATTATTCACGTTCCAATAGAGTTTTTAGTCCAACAGACAAGAAAGGGGCAGGATTACTGACTAGCACTGGGAACTGCATAGAATCTAGGGCAGCTCCGCCTATGGGAGGGGCCTGCTTGGGAAGAGAGAGTCCTGAGTATTAAAAAAGCATAGTTAAATCCTGAGAATCCTGGGCAGTGTGAAAGCCATCAGACTTAGCTCTTATAATGGTTGAGAAGCTCATTGTATGATAGCTTGAACTTCAATTTTCAAGATTTGGAGAATTTTAAAGGAATTGGATTTTGGGGGGGTTACTATTCCAAAGCGATTACCTGTTTGTTTTTCAATTCTCTCAGCCTACAAATGATATAACAGAAGGTGAGAGAATGACACTGCCTCAAGTGAGAAGCAGAGCTAGTTTGCAGCTAGAGAGAGCAAGGAATTCTTTTTTGGACTTGCTGAGTTTCAGTTGATGATAGATCTAAATGGAAAAACATAAACTACATATAACTTATTTGAGCTGGTTTCTTTGGCTCATAAAAGACACCTTTAATTATTATTAGACAGTAAGAAAACGAGATTAGGGCATGGGTAAGAAGTCAGAAGGAGATTAATGACATTAGAATAGCATTGGAAGCCATGAGAATGAATGAAGAGTAAGGTGACAAAAGAGCACTAAAGACACCTTTTGGGGGAATAGTCACATTTGGATGGAAGGAGCAGAGGCAGATTTGCTACCACAGAGAAGAGACAGAATACTCAGAGAGGTAGAAAGAAAGTCAGATTGATTCAGTTTCATAAACCAAGGAAAGAGAAACCTCCAAGGGGGAGGAGATGAAGAAAAATAAGCCCCAATGAATTCAGCAAAAAGTCAGTTGTTGATAACCTGCAAGGGTGCAATTTTAGCAGAGAGGCAGTGGCAGAAGTTAGATTATAAGGTGTCTTAGAATTAGTGGTAAAGAAATAGATCCAGCAGATGTAAACCACTCACTTGAGAAGAGAAAGTCAATAATATCAGTCTGACAGCTGGACCTGGTCCAGACATGCAAGAACAGACTTTCGCCATAAAGACTTAAATGTGGGATTTTAATATGGAATTTCTGATGGCTGCAGGTATAGAGAGGCCTCCCAAGAGAAAAACACATTCCTCCTAAAGCTAAATATGGCTTTCATAAGCTCAACAAAGAGAGGCCAACCTTGGTTGTTGCTTAAATCTCCATGGCTTCAAGATAATGCCACTCTATTTTAGGGACTGAAGGAAAGGGGAAAAAAACAGAATGAAAAATTTAAGAACTTACAAAGATTGTTGGAGAGCCTGCCCTATTTGGTGGCTTCCCTGCAGAGCTTTTGTTCTCAAAATTCCCAGACTCTACAAGAGTCTTAAGTGAGTGTAACCCAATCAAGCCTCCTCAGGTTAAAGGGGAAAAAAATAAAGCTTGCCTATTAATTCCAAACCAATCACCTCCCGCTTCCCTCATATTACACAAAGTTCCTATTTTCAGTGAGTAAATAAATAACCCCCCCAAAAATCAGAGAGGTTTTCTAAAAAAGCTGGTAGCACCCACAAAAGCTGATTAGAGCTTGTTTATTTGAAAGGTTCAAACAAAAGGCATTTCAATGGTCAGGAATGTTTGAGAACTATTAAGACGTGACAGGATTCACTAGGGTAAACATGTCCTGCCTCAGGCTTCTTGGAGCCTCTAATCCCTATAACAAGCAAGGTCCTAAATAAGAGAAATAATAATACTAGCTACCATTTATTGAGCAAGCCTATACCATGTGCCCTTTACATGAATTGTCTCCTTTAATCCTCACAATAGAGCTATGAGGTTAGATGTTATCAACCCCAGGGATCCAGAGTCCCTGGGCTAAACCCTGGCCCCCAAAGACCTCCCAGGTTTCACCGGCATAAATGCCCTATACAAACACCCTGGCCCTCAATTTTTACTTTCTTATCCCAGTATTGCTTTAACTGCTTCGTTTTCAACTAGTTAAGAAAAAGTAAAAAATAAACCTCCCCGGATCTTGACCCCACTATATTTTATCTCACACAGTCTCTGAAAATAAACAGACCTGAGTTCAAATCCTGCCCTATCCAATCTGTGTGGTCCTGAGCAAATGACGTCTTCAAATGGACAATAATGGTAACTTCTTCACAGTGTTGCTGTAAAGATGGATATATTAGTACAGTACTGTTAGCATATAGTTAACAACCAAAATTATACTTTTTAAAAATTTGAGTAATAAGTAAGGATTTCATGTTTTCCTCACTCAAATAAGGTTATTTTTTATAGCAAAACTATATACATTACTATAATATTTTGAAAAATTCAGAAAAGAATAAAAAGAAATAAAAATTGTTATCCCACCATCTAAAAAAAAAAACCTACAAGCCGGGCACAGTGGCTCACACCTGTAACCCTAGCACTCAGGGAGGCTGAGGTCAGTAGATTGCCTGAGCTCAGGAGTTCAAGACCAGACTGAGCAAGAGCGAGACCCTTTCTCTAAAAATAGCCGGGTGTTGTGGCAGGGACCTATAATCCCAGCTATTTGGGAGGCTGACGCAAGAGGATCATTTGAGCCTAAGAGTTTGAGGTTGCAGTGAGCTATAATTCCACAGCACTCCACTGCAAGCAACAAAGTGAGACTCTGTCTCGGGGAAAAAAAAAAAATAAGATACTTCCCCACAGATGTATATATGGGTTTTTTTTCACCAATCTGGAAATGCGTATGAATAATATATACATATATACACATACATATATAATTTTATATGTTGTTTTTTGTAAAATTTTAACATTTATTATGATCGTTTTATCAGGTCATTAAAAATTCTTTGAAAATGTACTTGTTAATAGTGTCATAATATCCCATAATATCAGGCATACCACTGATTGCACAGAAACAATTGCCTTTTAACCGCAGCCTTTAGTACCCCAACCTGGAGGACATTTCCAGTGAGAATTCAAGGGAATGGAATGATTCTTTTTCCCTAAAATTACAGCTAGTGTTGGCCACCGTGTTTTTAACTTCCTGTCTGAGGCTTCTGGCTTTAATGTTACCTGTGGATGTCTACGCCGAAGGTTTAAAGTTAGCTTTGGGGGCCAGGTCCTAGAAAATCACCACCTTGAAAAAGAAGTATGCAACATTATATACATCCAACCGTAGTAACCCAACAAAGAAATGCATATTCTGAATATTTTAATAAGCCACTTTTCCAGAAATTTAGTGACATCAGAGGGACATTCTCAAACCAGTAGACTGATTCTCATTAATAGATCTAAGATGAATTGGTAAAATTTATTTTGGTACACCAAGATCATAGAACACTAAAAGATAGACATTAAAATGATGCTGACATCTATGTAATAACATGGAAAAATGTTCACAATCTATTGTTGGGTTGTTTTAAAAGCAAGGTATAAAATGGCATGTATATTACAAGCCTTTAAAATATCTATCTATACAAAGAGATGTATGTATTTCTCTACTAAAAAGTCTGTTAACCAAACTGTTCAGAGTAGTTATCTCTAAGCCTTGGTATCAAAGGTGAATAAATTTCTTATCTGCATTTGATATTTTTGTTTGTTTGTTTTTAGAGACAGGGCCTCACTGTCACCCAGGCTGGAGTGCAGTGGTATAATCAGAGCACACTGCAATCTTAAACTCCTAGGCTCAAGCAATCCTCCTATCTCAGCCTCCCCAAGTAGCTAGGACTACAGGTGTGCAGCACCACAGTCAGCTAATTTTTAAATGTTTTTTAGAGACAGGCAATCACCATGTTGCATAGGCTGGTCCGAAACCTCTGGCCTCAAGTGATCTCCCACCTCAGCCTCCTGAAATGCAGGGAATACAAGCATTAGTCACAGCACCCATCCTCTTACTGAGTGGCACACAGTCCTTGTATCAGGTGCAATGTAGTGATGCTTCAGCACAAACTGAATCTAAAGTTAATAGGTATATACCTATATATTACTCTTAATTTTTAAAAAATAATCCAAATTATACATTTTTCTCACCTTCTAACCCCCTACTGTGGTATATGGCCTAAGTAGTCTGGCTTATCAAGACTTCGTTGTGGCCAAGCAAGGTGGCTGACACCTGTGATCCTAGCACTTTGGGAGGCTGAGATGGGAGGATTCCTTGAGTTCAGGAGTTAGAGACCAACCTGAGCAAGAGTGAGACTCCTGTCTCTAGTAAAAGTAAAAAAAAGAAAAATAGGTGGGGCACATATCCCACCTCCACCCTCAGTCGGGAGGCTGAGGCAAGAGGATCGCTTGAGCCCTAAAGTTTGAGGTTGCTGTGACATAAGACACCATGGCACCCTACCCAGGGTGACAGAGTGAGACTCTGTCTGAAAGAAAAAAAAAAAAGACTTCGTTGTATCGACAATAATAAATAAGTCCAATGAGACCAATAGAACACTGGAAATTACAGTGAAAGTCCTGAATTGGACATGAAACTGTACCACTTCCCAGGATTATGTTCTTGGCAAATTAATTTATCTCCCCGAGTCTTAATCCTCATCTCGAAAGTAGGGGATAATATCCCCTACCCACTAGGGTTGCTGTAGGTTTCAATGAGACAGTGCAGGTGCCAGCGCCTATCTCCACATTTGGCAGATGGGAAAGTCAGTTAAACCTACTTCTATTACTCTTTTCAGCAAGATAGGAAGTGCAAAGTGACTCTTCATTTTAATTATTCAATTTGGGCTCTGTGTTTCTCTTTCTGTTCGATGTATTCCATGCATTCAGACAGGATTCTGAGAAAGAATACAAATAGGAGAGATACCAACAGGAATGGGAATAGCCAAGATGAGGGCGGTAGATGAATGCCGGAGTGGCACACAGTCCTTGTATTAGGTGCAACTTAGAGATGCTTCAGCACAAACTGAATCTAAATTAATCAATTGAGTAGTTTGCCCCTACCAACCATGTAATCATGACTTAAACCAAAAAAGAAGAGAACCTCAAGTCTCAATGATCCAGTGTTAATGCAGCCATAGTTGTCGGAGGCGCACATCCGATTTAAGCTTTGGAGGGAAATGTATTTACAAGTATGATTAATAGTCATAAGGAAGGGTTAAAGGAAACCCCCATTGAGTTCATAACATAAGAAAAGAGCTATACAATCAATGTCAATTATGTAGTTTGCTATAGGAGCTTAGGAGGACAGATCTATCCTCTACTTGTGCCAATGAGCACCTGAAACTAAGGATCTGCAGTGTATTTTATTACTGCTATTGGTTTTTCCAAAAGCAGTGTCAAATCTGTCCTAAAAAGAAAAAAGGAAGATTTTTTTTTTAAGTTAATGTAGTAACAGTAAAATGCCTCTAACCCATTCCCCTCCCCTTTCCTCACCCCTCTCTCAAATACCACTGGCTTATTCTATAACTCACAAACTCCAAAAACGACAGTGAAAAATGTGATGGTATTGAATAGGAATAACCATCTGCTCTATCCCTTCGAGGAGAGCTAGAGCTCCAAACCCCAAATATAGGACACTAAAAAGGCCCACCCTTTGGCATACTTAAGCAACGTTTTCTTTCAGTGCACACATTCAAAAATTGAAAAAGTGAGCAGTAAGCTCTGCAGTTTAAAATCTCATTGTTTTTCTTTTCTTTTGGGAGACAAAGTCATACCCTGTTGCCTATCCTAGAGTGCTATGGCATTAGCCTAGCTCACAGCAACTTTAAACTTTTGGGCTTAAGCAATCCTCTTGCAACAGCCTCCTGAGTAGCTGGCACTACAGGTGCCCCCGATAATGGCTGTCTAATTTTTTTCTTTTTGAGACAGACTCTCACTTTGTTGCCCTCCGTAGAGTGCTATGATGTCATAGCTCACAGCAACCTCCAACTCTTAGGCTCAAGTGATCCTCCTGCCTCAGCCTCTCAAGTAGCTGGGAGTACAGGTGCCCACCACAACACTTGGCTATTTTTTTTCTATTTTTAGTAGAGACAGGGTCTTGCACTTGCTCAGGCTAGTCTCGAACTCCTGAACTCAAGGGATCCTCTCATCTCGGCCTTCCAAAGTGCTAGGATTACAGGAGTGAGCCCCTATGCCCAGTCAAAAATCTTACTTTTTAATGTCCACAATTTTATCTCACATTCAAAATTGCCTCCAGGGTTAAACTGTATATTTGATACATTTTTTCACGAAAATTATAGTAAATCTAAAACTGCCTGGAAGTCTCAAAACATCAGATAACGTGATTGGTTTTATTCCTTTATGACTACTTGAACAGGAGAGGAGTGAATGGGCTTCAGAAATCTGCCATTTTTCCAGCAGCCTTCTTGCAGAATAATATACTTTTATAATGAAATGTAAGATTATGAATTGCCAAATTGATTTTGCATCACTGGTAGAAAGTCATACGTGACTAAGTATCCTAAGGTGACCTAGTATGTTATAGAAAATGTGAAACCATAGTATACTGACAGTTTAATTGGTTTAGCAAGAGTTCATATCACTTGGCTGAAATGCATCATTGGCCTTTTTATCGTTACATCTTATTGCAGCTTTAAAAATAAAGTAGATGACAATCTAGTGAAATGTTTCCTTTACCAAATCAGGTTCCTGTCCTTGACTTTATTGCTGTGCCTAGCTTTCCAAAGCAATGTTTACAAACTGCCTCTGCCTTTTAATATATTTTGAATAGTGAAATTTATCTCCCAACTTGATCCTTTCGTGCCAGGAGATAGGAAAACACTAGTGTCTGGTCCAAATGAGGAACACCAAAACAGATGGCATCAAGGAGTTAAACACCAGCATGGATGGCACCTTGACATTTATTGCTGTCTAGTGCAAACCGGAATATATAATTTGACTCTTTTATAGCATTAGGAGGGCAATTTAAATGCGTTAGGACTTGAACTATCAAAAGATGCTGTCTCCTGTCTCCAGATGTAATTACAAGACAAGACTATTAAAGCAGTCTTATAAATATGAAAGGAGCTGAGACTGTGAAGGGCGACGGAAGCGGAAAGAACTACGTCCCCAGCAGTGGCAGCTCATTTTCTGCGGAGCAGTCCCTGCAGCAGAACGGGAGGCCAGCACATTGGCTAAGATACTTTTCTCCAGAACCACTGGTGTCACATAAGGTCCCTGAATTCAAATAAGACCAAAGTGAGACGTTCCTACACCAACAATATTTGAGGCCCTTGTTTCCTTTGCACCCTGCAGGTTCCAGGTGTGAGGAACACACAGTGCCAGGCAGTGGTGCCTTTTAGTAAACTTAGGTCATGCCAAGTTGATGCTCTCTTCCCTATAGTTCAACTTTCACTTGTTTTCACAATTTCCTCTATTCAGTGGTATGAAAGTATAAGTGTGTGTATTTGTGTATGCAAATCTCAAAAACCCCAAAATAAGTGTCTGTGAATTGTACAATATTCTCTGAAATAAAGTTAAAGAGACAGAGAATCTCCAGTTATTTAGCAGTAAGGATAACGCCCTGGGTAGCTACCACATTAGAATTATATACAAACATGATGAAGGGGTAAGGGAAAAAACAGGCTAAGCCTGACCATTATAAAATTCCTGGGTTGAAAGTGGGATTCTTAAAAAAAAAAAAAAAAAAAAAAAAAAAAAGAAAAAGAAAAAAAGAAAGTGGGATTCTTAGCAGGGAAGCTAAGTTAAAGCAAGTGCATTTCTTAATAGTAAGACTCAAAGTTGATTAGGAGGGGCGAGATAGGCACCACATTCTGCTCATGAGTGTGGTAAAATCCTACTGGAGGGTGATATGGCATTAAGCATTAAAGACTGACTCTCAAATGAGAAAATATCATGAATGTTACATTAATCAGGTTGATAAAAATATCTCCGATTGTATGGGAAGCCCGCACACTGTACTCCAAGCCTGAATTATTGTACACAGTTATGACTCAATAAAAAATAATTTTAAAAGATTGAGTCTCACTCTGTCACCCTGGGTAGAGTACTGTGGCATCATAACCAACAGCAAACGCAAACTCCTGGGCTCAAGGAATCCTCTTGCCTGAGCCTGTACCTGACTACAGGTACCTATCACAATGCCCAGCTAGCATCAAGGTCTTTTTTAAAAGTTTATGTTCTACTCTTATTTTACTTTTAGGTCTCCACCCCAAAGGAAACATCAGAAATGAGCACAAAACTACTTGTACATAGGTGGTCATTGTAGCATTATTTGAACTAACACAAACTGGGAACAATCTAAACGTGCATCAATAAAGGGATAAATATATTATATATATTAACAATCAGATTTAGGTAAGCTTTTAATGGCATATGAAAATACTCATGTATATTGTTAAGACGGAAAGAGCGGGATTCAACACTGTGTATATAGGGTGGTGCCTGCAGCTCAAGTGGCTAAGGTGCCTGCCACACACCCCAGAGCTGGTGGGTTTGCATCCAGCCCTGGCCTGCCAAACAAGGACATTACAACCAAAAAATACCTGGGCGTTGTGGCAGGCACCTGTAGTCCCAGCTATTCGGGAGGCTGAGGCAAGAGAATCACTTAAGCCCGGGAGTTAGAGGTTGCTGT
This sequence comes from Perodicticus potto, assembly GCA_963574655.1. NCBI lineage: Eukaryota > Metazoa > Chordata > Mammalia > Primates > Lorisidae > Perodicticus > Perodicticus potto. The sequence goes on from CAUYRH010017287.1 coordinate 14,995, forward strand.
GAGCTGTGCCGCCACAGCACTCTACCCAGGGCAATAGCTTGAGGCTCTGTCTCAAAACCCGCCCCCCCCAAAACCCATGTATATAGTAGAAAGTATCGTAATCCCTACCATGATCCTAGTTATTTTCAATAATGTCTTTAGACACAATGCAGGAAAATAAAAACCAAAGGCAAAGCTCATCACTATTGAAAGTAAGAGAGTCCGGCCACTTAATTTTTTTTTTTTTTTATTTCTTACTTTCTTTGGCCACTTAACTTTTAAAAACTTTTTATTTTAAAATAATTTTAGAATTAAAGAAGAATTGCAAATTTTACTTTCATCTAGCTTCGCCTAACATCAACATCTTATATAACTACAGGCCATTTGTCAAAATTTAAATATTAACATTGAACAGTTCAACAGTATTAATAAAACTACCTCCTTTCTTTGGACTTCTCCAATTTTCTACTAATGTCCTTTATCTGTCCCAGGCTCGAATTCAGAGTATCACATTACATTTCTTTGGTCATTTAAATTTAACAAGATAATTCAAACTTTTGCCTCAGTCAAGACCCATAAAAGACCTTTTAATTTAATCAAATTTTCTTTTTTAGCTTAGCTATTTCTATTACAAGAGTCATAAACATATAAAGAAGATGCCTTTTTAGAACAAGCCAAAATGTTCTGTTTTCCTGATTTTCATATGAATGGCTTGGTCTCAGAATTCCTCCCAAAGACTTTTATATTGTTCTTCTCCTCTGGGCCCTGGGTCCCTCTTTGCTATATTTCACGCCCCCACTACAAATCAAGTCCCTTAGAAAAGGGACAAAACAAGCACTAAATCAAATAAAACAGAACTTTGACATGAGGAGCTACTGGGTGGCGCCTGTGGCTCAGCGAGTAGGGCGCCGGCCCCATATACTGAGGGTGGCAGGTTCAAGCCTGGCCCTAGCCGAACTGCAAAAACAAACAAACAAACAAAAAAAATAGCCGGGCACTGTGGCAGGTGCCTGTAGTCCCAGCTACTTGGGTGGCTAAGGCAAGAGAATCGCCTAAGCCCAGGAGTTGGAGGTTGCTGTGAGCTGTGTGACGCCACGGCACTCTACCGAGG
>CAUYRH010017288.1:0-10959 GCA_963574655.1 Perodicticus potto
GCCTGCCTCCGCCTCCTAAGTAGCTGGGACTACAGGTGCCTGCCACAACGCCTGGCCATTTTTTGGTTGCAGCTGTCATTGTTGTTTGGCGGGCCCGGGCTGGATTCGAACCGGCCAGCTCAGGTGTACGTGGCTGGCGCCTTAGCCCGTTGAGCCACAGGCGCCGAGCCGCTAAGTCCTCCTTTTGATTTTGTGTACACTATGTAGTTTTTAGTAACAGGCATAAGTCCAGAATGCTTATTATCTTTCTTGACGTTTGTAGCAGGTAGAGTATACTTTCAGAAAAGGAAAGAAAGTGAAGATAAAAAGTAATAATCTTAGGAAAGGAAGGAAGAAAAGGGGAGGATATCATTCTTGCTATTAAGTTCTATGTTATCAAGAAGCAAATTGAAAAAACAAAACAATTCTAGAATTTTTCCATCTCTTCTGGTTTTTTTTCTTAATTTCAGAATGTTAAGGGGCACAGAAGTTTTGTTTACATATATTTTTGTTTTTGTACAGATCGAGTCAAAGTTATATACATAAGCATGCCCTTCACTCACATAGTGTGCACTGTACCTGATCGCTGTAAATTTACCCATCCTGCCCACTTCATTTTTACTTCCATATGTTCATTTAAGCATTGACTGATTAGGTATTTTTTTCTAATTTGGTATTGAGTACCTGTCTTTCTCCATTCTTGTGATGTTTCATTTAGAAGAATGGTTTCCAGCTCCCTTCAGGTTGTCCAAAAAGATACCAGATCACCATTTTCTTTATGGCTGAGCAGTACTCCACAGTATACATCTACTGTGTGTGTGTGTGTGTGTGTGTGTGTATGTGTGTGTGTGTATATATATATATATATATATATATATATATATATTTTTTTTTTTTTTTAGAGACGATTTTGTCACCCTCGGTAGAGTGCCGTGGCGTCATAGCTCACAGCAACCTCCAGCTCTTGGCCTTAGCTGATTCTCTTGCCTCCGTCTCCCAAGTAGCTGGGACTATAGGCGCCTGCTATAACGCCTGGTTATTTTTTTTGTTGTTGCAGTTCGGCCGGGGCCAGGTTTGAACCTGCCACCCTTGGTATGGGGTTGGCGCCCTACTCACTGAGCCACAGGTGCCACTCACCACCATATATTTTATTTCTTATTTTTAATCATAGAGAAAACAGATATTTTAAACTCCAACACAGCTTCCAAATAAACAGGATAGTGTACATTCACCTCATCAAAAATTATTTTGTTTTTAAGGTTGAAAATTTGGCAAAATGCAGCAGTAAAAATTCTGGTAAGTAATTAGTATATCATATTCACCTCAAAAACTCACTAAAGGAAAAAAATAGTCGTAAATAATTATGCTTGAGAATCTAAAGAATACAAAGAAGTCCTAAAAGTGAGGGAAAAGCTAGTCTTCATGAAATTTAGATTAAAAAAAAAATCACTGTTAAATGCCAGTATTACCTCTTTCTTCACAAGAGGGCAATAAGAAGCTTGTTAGTGTAATGAAAGTCCTACTTGAAAGGTATGATGGAGTTTCAAGCTATTGTATAATTACTGGGGCAATCTGTGTAGACCTTATGAATACACAGCTGATAAGGATTTTAGGAAGTTCTATAACTCATTTATCTACCTTTATAAGAGCTTATTAAGTTTCCAAGGCAAGTAACCTATAACATAAAAATTTGGCCCCTCCTTCAAAGACCTATATTTTGACAATATAGAAGAATTCTAAGTACTGACAGCATATCAAAACATTTAAGCAACTATTAAAACAAAGTATGATTAAAGCCTTAGGTAAAAAAATAAGTGTTAGTGCTTGCTTTGGAAGCACACATACTAAAACTTGGGAGGATACAGAGAAGATTAGCATGGCCCCTGCACAAGGATGACACGCAAATTTGATATGCAAATGTCCATATTAAAAAAAAGAATAAGTGTTATAAGAGGCCAAAGAGGGAAAAAGCACTCATAAGGAGTAGAAAATTCATAGCATTAAGCTTGAATTGGGTCTGCAGCATGAATAAGACATAGGGTACTTTGAGAAGAGAAATAAAGTACAATCTTCAGAAATCCTCACCAATAAAGATTTAGAGATAAGAATAAAGCCTGGGGCTCAGCGCCTGTAGTTCAGCCACATACACTGGAGCTGGTGGGTTTGAACCCAGCCTTAGCCTGCCAAACAACAAAAACATCTACAATCAAAAAGTAGCTGGGCGTTGTGATGGGAGTCCTAGCTACTTGGGAGGCTGAGGCAAGAGAATCATGAAAGCCCAAGAGTTTGCAGTTGCTGTCAGGTGTGATGCTGCGGCACTCTACCGAGGGTGACATAATGGGACTCTTTCTCCAAAAAAAAAAAAAAGAGAGAATATAGCCTGGAAGTGTAGGTTCCCCCAAATCAGAGAAGTATGTGAAGAGTAATGAAGCTAGAAAATGCTATTGGGAGGTCAGGTGTGATGGCTCACATCTGTAATCTTAGCACTCCAGGAGGCTGAGACAGGAGGATCCCTGGAGCTCAGAAATTTGGGACCAGCCTGAGCAAGAGAAAGACCCAGTTTCTAATAAAAATAGAAAAATTAGCTGGGTGTTGTGTTGGATACCTGTAGTCCCAGTTCCTTGGGAGTCTGAGGCAGGAGGATCACTTGAACTCAAGGAGTTTGAAGTTGCTGTGAGCTAGGTTGATGCCATGGTACTCTAGCCTGGGTAACACAGTAAGACTATGTCTGAATGAATAAATGAATGAATAATGCTATTAGATAAATATAAAATCTGATACCTAATTTTTTTAAATGGGAGGGAGACACGATTTGACAATTGAAAAACACAGGGTTTTTAGTTGAATTTCAACTAACTCTGAGATGAAAAAAAAATCAAGTCAAAGAGAACATCAATATTGCATTGTTCAGGGATCAGATCATAATTAGAATGCTGTATTCAATTTTCATTGTCATATTTTTAAGAAAACAGGTGGTAAATTAGAATCTACATCCAAAGAAAGGGAACCAGAGAGGTATCTTTTTTGTTTGTTTGTTTTTTCCTTCTAGTACATTTTTTTTTTCAGATTAATAAATTAATATAAGGCTACAAGCAATTAAGTTACATTGTTTGCATTTGTAAGGTAAAGTCCAAGTTGTAGGTGAGTCCTTCACCCAGGAGGTGTGAAATATACTTCTACATTGTACCTTTTAGGTGGGAGCTTACCAAACCCCTCACCCCCTTCTAGCATTTTTTTTTTATTTTATATATATATTTTTTCATTATTTATTTTTAAAATCATAGCTGTGTACATTAGTGCATTCATGGGGTACAATGTGCTGGCTACATATACAATCTGAAATATTTTCATCCAACTGTTTGACATAATCTTCATGTGATTTTCTCGTTTATTGTATGAAAACATATGTAATCTGCATTTCGTAGGTTTCACCTTTACCCTTCTAAGATGCACTACAGAGAGGTATCTTAAAACTATGCCACAAGCTGATTTTATTTACCTTTATCTTCCCCCTTCAAATCTACTTCATATTTTGTGTCCCCATTCCAGGCAATGGGAAGACATCTACCGAGATAGGCGTTTAGAAACCAAGGAAAATCATTCTGGGGTCCTCCTTCACTTCCATCTTCAATTGGTCTCTAAATCTTTTTGATTCTCTCAAACATCTCATATCAGTCACATTTTCTGAATCATCTCTCACATGACCCTGCTACACAGGAGCAATAGTGTTCCTCAAATGTACCAGATGACTGCATACTTCTTTACCTATGTATATTATTCAATTACTTAGGCCCATCACTCCTTCCTTCTTTTGTGTTCCTGTACCTGTACAGTTTTTTTTTTTTTTTTGAGAGAGAGCCTCAAGCTATCGCCCTGGGTAGAGTGCTGTGGCATCACAGCTCACAGTAATCTCCAACTCCTGGGCTTAAGCAATTCTCTTGCCTCAGCCTCCCAGGTAGCTGGGACTACAGGTGCCCGCCACAATGCCCGGCTATTTTTTGGTTGTTGTTGTCATTGTTGTTTGGCAGGCCTGGGCTGGATTCAAACCCACCAGCTCTAGTGTATGTGGCTGGCACTTTAGGCTGCTTGAGCTATAAGCACCGAGCCATCTGGAAGACTTTTATGTACTCTTTAAGACCCAATTTCAAATGTCTCTTCTTTGAAGCTTCTCCTAAAACTCTCACTCAGAGGTGACTATTACCTCCATGTTAACCATGAACTTGCATACAAACTCCTTTTACCTGAACTATAGTTATCTAATTATGTGTGTGTCTCTCACCGGATGATGAGTTCCATAATGGATGTATTAATCTAAGTGTCTGAGGCATAAAGGCAAGCTCAATTAATAATTGTGAAACAGCAGAATTAAATGATTTATAATAGGAACAAGTTTTAAAAAGGGATACTAAGATAAATTCCTTCAAGTACATTTATCTATTTATATGTAAGAGAAATCTACTTTCTATCTGTACTGCTATAACATCATAAATAACAACTGTGGCTATAAATTAAGAGGAGTACAGGGCTCGGCGCCTGTGGCTCAATGGGTTAAGCAGCCACGTACACCTGACCTGGCGGGTTCGAATCCAGCCTAGGCACGCTGAACAACAATGACGGCTGCAACCAAAAAATGGCCAGGCGTTGTGGTGGGCGCCTGTAGTCCCAGCTACTTGGGAGGCAGAGGCAGGAGACTCGCTTGAGCCCAGGAATTGGAGGTTGCTGTGAGCTGTGATGTCACAGCACTCTATCCAGGGTGACAGCTTGAGGCTCTGCCTCAAAAAAAAAAACACAAAAGAAGGCAAGTAATGAAGCATTTTCCTAGGAAAGATGAGAGGAGTGAAGGTCATGAACAATTGCTCTATAAAATCAAAGATAAAAAATAAAATATTTCTACAGAAAAAAAAAAAGAGTAGTACAGACAAGGGAGATTTCTACTGGGATGACTCTAATTGTCTGGTAATGGAAATGAGCTCCCTACCCCTGGAAATGCTGGAGAAAAAAATGTTGGAAAAGGTATAGACTTACGAACTTGGGAAGAGAGGAAATGAACATGGAAATATGGCTGAAGGTTCTCCGGAAGTCACCACAAACCAGAATACAAGGAAAAAGGAAATAACCTTTTGTGAAGACAAAGGACACTTCTTGGAATTGAAGAAAAGGATGAGAAACACACAAAGGATTTAGATATTAAGAGAAAGAGAAGATTCACTCAAGATAGTCTAGGTATTTCTGGTAAAATGGAACTTCTCTTAAAACGAGAGGAAAAATATCTTTACTTAGATCCATAAGAAGACATTTTAGAAACAGTTGCTAAGGTAAAGCTTAAGTCAATGAGACAGGCAATTTTATACTTCTGTACAAATTTTAATAAGCTTTTCTGTCCAGAAATTCTTCCTCTTATACAACCCAAGTCTTTCAGGCTTCAGATTACGTATGTTTCCTTTTACTCCAAACACTATTTAAAAAACTGATTAATTTTTCTATCAGAACATTTACTAATTCCTGTCAAATACTAAAAGCATTGCTTCTTCCCTTAATAAATAACAAATGTTATAACACAAAGGAAATTAGGATTAGACATAAACATATTATAAAAAAGAGCAATTCGATATGGCGATTAGCTGTTTAATTTGCATGTCCTCTATCTTCTGCTGAAAGCAAAAAGAACAGAATCCTTAATTCTTTTTAAATATTTTTCTTTTTTGAGACAGTCTTGCTGTTGCCTGGGTCAGAGTGCCTTGGCATCATCATAGCTCATTAAAAAAGTCTCAAATTCCTGGGCTTACGCAATTCTCCTGCCTCAGCCTCCTGAGTAGCTGAGATTGCAAGCGTGTACCATCATGCCCAGTTAATTTTTCTATTTTTTGTAGAGATGGGTTCTTAAGAACAGGCTCATCCTGGTCTTCAACTCCCAGACTCAAGCAATTTTCCTGACTCAGCCTTCCAAAGTGCTAAGATTACAGGAGTGAGCCACTGCACTCAGCCAGAGTCCTTAAATGTTACAGTTAAAAGGTGTATTTGAGATGACCTAATCTGCCTGAACAATTCCAGAGATGGGGTACTCAGTACTTTTTGAGAGTCCACTTAACTTCTAGACATTTGCAAAGTTCTTCTTTAATACGAGGTCAAAATGAAAACAGGATCCAACCTTTCTCTAACTTCTCCCTGTTGTTCCTATCTGCTGTCTGGAATAGGACAAGGATCAACGGCTAAGGTTAGTCAAAGCAGACAAAATGGGACATAATGAGTCTAATCAAAAGTAAGGAAGCTGGTCTTTTGTGGCATGCATCTGTAGTCCCAACTATTCAAGAAGCTGAGGTAGCAGGAGCACTTGAGCCCGGGAGTTCAAGTCCAGCCTGAACAACATAGTGAGACCTCATCTCTTTAAAAAAAAAAAAAGAAAAGAAGGTTTGGCTCAACGGGCTAAGGCGCCAGTTTACTTAGTACACTTGAGCTGGCGGGTTCGAATCCAGCCCGGACCTGCCAAACAACAATGACAGCTGCAACCAAAAAAAAAAAAGGGCTGGGCGTTGTGGCAGGCGCCTGTAGTTCCAGCTACTTGGGTGGCGGAGGCAAGAGACTTGCTTGAGCCCAGGAACTGGAGGTTGCTGTGAGCTGTGATGCCACAGAACTCTATCCAGGGTGACAGCTTGAGGCTCTGTCTCAAAAAAAAAGAAAAGAAAAAAAAAATTTAACTGAGGAAAAACAGGTAAACTACAGGGACAACTAAGAAGGTAGATAGTGGTCCCCTGAATCCCTGAATACTTTAAGCGCAATGAAACTAACCCCTAGTCATCTTCCTTGAAATTATGATTCTATTTAAGCACAAGGGATTTATAAAAATTGTAGTTTTTTTCACGCTTACAGATATTTATAGTATTTCTTCAGATGAACCACACAATAAGGAGAAACAGCAAGTGATTCTATAGACAAACATGGACAATCCATTAAAAACACAAGTGACAGCTCAACCCATTCTCCAGAAACATTTGTCACCTATGCCTTTATCCTTCAGGGATTTGAGTTGAATGACATTTGCCAAAGGTTGATAATTAGTTTTTCTTTCTTTTTTTCTTTTTATTTAAAGCATAGGGAGCCAATGCTGGCTTCTTCCCCAGGAGAGCTACTAGCCTGAGTGGTTTGGGGAATATATGCCTTGATCAGATTTGCACTATGACTCTTGAATGCATGCACTATCCCAACACCTGCTCTCCTGATAGACCACCTGGGACTGGCAGAAAAAGTATCCATCAATTCCACTATCCCCAGAGAGATCACCCAGACCTATTGCTAAATGTATAATTCAATGTCATGTTAAAAAAGTCAAATTCCACTCACCAAAATCTACCAGTTACTAGAGGTCAATATTCAGAGGAACACTAAAAGTGGAAATTAGCACAGAACTTTTTTTTTTCCCAACTAAACTGCTTATATTACTACTTCTTGATTTTTTCTATTTGAGGCATTACCTATTTACTTCTCCCTGAATACAGGACATGATGATTTAGCCCTTTTCTCCATCTCTCTCCCACCTTAATTCCTCACAATACATATGCAAATATCTCATCTCTGGTCTTTTCAGGGTTACATACAGTAATTTTATTAGATCAATATTCTATTTCTACTTTTTTTTTTTTTTTTTGAGACTGAGTCTCAAGCTGTTGTCCTGGATTGAGTGCCGTGGCGTTACAGCTCATAGCAACCTCAAACTCTTGGGCTTAAGCAATCTTCTTGCCTCAGCCTCCCAGGTAGCTGGGATTACAGGCGCCCGCCACAAGGCCCGGCTATTTTTTGGTTATAGTTGTCATTGTTATTTGGCAGGCCTGGGCTGGATTCGAACCTGCCAGCTCCCATGTATGTAGCTAGGGCCCTAGCTGCTTGAGCTACAGGCGCTGAGCCAGTTGCTACATTATTATATGAATGTTGTCTATGGTTAAACCATATACTAAACCATAATCACTTTTCTTTTCTTGTACATTTTTGTTTGTTTGTTTTCCCTGGGTTTTTTTTTAGTTTGCTTGGTTTTCTCTGTATTTACCTCTGATTTAACCACAGAATCTACGTCTGCCTGCTGTTTAAATCTTAAGATATTTAAATATCCTCTCCTACCTGGGAATACTTACGAAACCACTTCGCCTTCAGCCCCTGCCTCGACCAGAGGGATTTATTTAATGGGGATGTGTTTAAGGCAAGAGCAAATTCAGAAGGATATCGATTTTCTGATCCAGAAGTCCAGAGCCAAGAGGGACTGCCTGTATGCAGATTTCAGATACTCAGACTCCTGCCTTACTTTTATCTACTTTGGAAGCCCCAAAAGATTTTTCTGATATTCCTCCTTCCCATTTTTTTTTCCTATTTCTTTTATTCTGCCTTTCTTTTTTCATCTTTGTTTTCCTCATGTTTCTCCCTGCTTGCTCTTTATCTTTTTCCTTCTTTTGGCTTCATACCAAGAGGCCTTGTCATCACCTAAAATCTGAAACAAGGCAATTTGAAGCAAAAGAGGAAGTGAGAAGGCAAAAGGAGGTGAACAAGAAAAAAAGCACACATGAAGAGAAACCAACAGAAAATTTCAGGCAACATGAAAACCTAAAATAGAGCAACTCCTCCAAGGGACCACAAGGCAGCTTTTACAGAAGACTTCTCCTATAAAGAATTAATGGATTTGACAGAGAATTTAAAGTATGTATGATTAAGACAATAAAGAGAATGGATGAGAAAATGGAAAGACAGAACCAAAAGTCAGACAAGAGATATGTAGAATACAGAAAGGATATGGTGGAGCTTAAGGAAATGAAGGAGACAATCAGGGAATGTAAAGATGCAGTAGAAAGTATCAAAAATAGATTAGACCATGGAGAAGAAAGAACATTCAAGCTAGAGGATAAAGTGTTTGAATTAACCCAGGTAGTTAAAGAGGAAGAAAGGAAGAGAGAGAAAGCAGAGCAGGTGCTTAGAGAACAAAGAGACTCCATGAAACAGTCAAACATACAAATAATAGGAATCATCAAAGAGGAAGAAGACTATCCCAAAGAAATAGAAGCCCTACTGGAGACTATCATAAATGAAAACTTCCCAAGTTTTGCTAAAGATCCCAACACATTCCTTTCAGATGGATATTGAACCCCAGGTCATCTCAACTCTAAAAGAGCTTCTCCAAGACACAATGTAATGAAGCTGTCAAAAGTGAAGATGAAGGAGAAAATTTTGCAAGCAGCTAGGAGTAAATGCCAACTGACCTACAATGGCAGAGCTATTAGAATGATAGCAGACTTTTCAATGGAAACTTTCCAAGCCAGACAAGCATGGTCATCTACCTTCAGCCATCCTTAAACAAAGTAATTTTTTAGCCCAGAATTCCATACCCTGATAAACCAAGCTTCAAAATTGATGGAGAAATCAAATCATTTGTGATATACAAGTACTGAGGAAATTCACCACAACAAGACCAACTCTACAGGAAATACTTAGACCTGTTCTTAACACTGAACACCACAATGGACCATCAGCAAAGTAAACACCTAGAAGCCAAAGGCCAAAACTTAGCTTCCACAATGGTGCAAAGGAGAAAACTACACAACACCTTCCTCATAACAAGATGAATAAAATTCTACCACACTTATCGATACTCTCAATAAATGTCAATGGATTGAATTCCCCACTGAAGAGGCATAGGCTGGCTGACTGGCTAAAAAAGCACAAGGCATCCATATGCTGTTTCCAGGAGACACACCTAGCCTTGAAGGACAAATCAAGACTCAGAATTAAGGGATGGAAAACAGTATTACAAGCAAATGGAAATCAGAAGTAAGGAGGGGTTGCAATCTTATTCTCAGATACAAATGGATTCAAAGCAACTATAATTAAGAAAAACAAAGACGGGCTCGGCACCTGTGGCTCAAGCGGCTAAGGCGCCAGCCACGTACACCTGAGCTGGCGGGTTCGTATCCAGCCCGGCCCACCAAACAACAATGATGGCTGCAACCAAAAATGGCCAGGCGTTGTGGCGGGCACCGGTAGTCCTAGCTACTTGGGAGGCAGAGGCAGGAGACTCGCTTGAGCCCAGGAATTGGGGGTTGCTGTGAGCTGTGATGCCACAGCATTCTATCCAGGGTGACAGCTTGAGGCTCTGTCTCAAAAAAAAAAAAAAAGAAGAAAGACAAAGATGGACACTTCATACTGGTCAAAGGAACAATACAACAAGAAGGCATCTCAATTTTAAATATTTATGCACTTAACTTAAATGCTCCCAGATTTATGAATGAAATAGACCTTGTGGGGTCTAAGCAATATGATATCCTATAGCACCATACTAGACAGGGACTTTAACACCCCTCGGACAAAACTGGACAGATCATCTAAACAGGAACTAAATGAGGATACAGAGGACTTAAATGTGACCCTAGAACAAATGGCATTAATAGACATATACAGAACACACTATCCCAAAACAAAAGAATATACTTTTTTTCTCATCAGCCCATGCCACATACTCCATAATAGATCACATTCTAGGATACAAATCAAACCTCAGCAAAATTAAATGACTAGAAATTATATCCTGTCTCTTCTCAAACCACAAGGTTATAAAGGTGGAACTCAACTTCAACAAAAGTGTGCATCCCCACACGAAGGCATGGAAATTAAATAAACTTATGCTGAATGATAGTTGGGTTCAGGAAGAGATAAAAGATGAAATTGTTAAATTCCTCAAACATAACAACAATGAAGACACAAGTTATCAAAACCTGTGAGATACGGCAAAGGCAGTCCTGAGAGGCAAATTTATTGCACTAAAACACCTATATTTGAAAAAAAGAAAGTGAGTGCATCAACATACTCACAAATCAACTTATGGAATTGGAAAAAGAACAATCTAACCCTAAACCCAGCAGAAGAAAAGAAATGACCAAAATTAAATCAGAGATTAACGAAATTGAAAACAAAAAAAAAAAATTCAGAAAATTAATGAAACAAAAAGTT
>CAUYRH010017289.1:0-13152 GCA_963574655.1 Perodicticus potto
CTCCAATTCCTGGGCTCAAGCGAGTCTCCTGCCTCCACCTCCCAAGCAGCTGGGACTACAGGCGCCCGCCACAACGCCCGGCCATTTTTTGGTTGTAGCCATCATTGTTGTTTGGCGGGCCCAGGCTGGATTCGAACCCGCCAGCTCAGGTGTACGTGGCTGGCGCCTTAGCCCATTGAGCCACAGGCGCCGAGCCAACATATTAATTATTATATCAATTACTTAATAATTAACTTACTAATCTCAAGTGGAAAATCTTCTGTGGTTCAACACCTTAACCAAATTACCTCATTTAACATCACCAGTAGTGTTGACACTCTGTCATTATGTGCTGTATGATGTGATGCAATGAGAAATACATATCACGCATATAGTGTTCGTGCCAGAAGTGTCTAACCTGAATCTAATCATGAAGAAGTAATCAGATAAATCTGACACATAGGACACTACAAGTTGGCTTGGCCTCTGAAAAAAGAAAGGCAGTCACATCAGAAAAACATGAAGTGGGGCTGGGCGTGGTGGCTCATGTCTATAATCCTAGCACTCTGGGAGGCTGAGGTAGGTGGTGCTTGAGTTCAGGAGTTTGAGACCAGCCTGAAAATGAGCAAGACCCCGTCTCTACCAAAAATAGAAAAATTGGCTCGGCGCCTGTGGCTCAGTGGGCTAAGGTGCCAGCCATGTACACCTGAGCTGGTGGGTTCGAATCCAGCCCCGGCCAGCCAAACAACGATGACGGAAAAAATGGCCGGGCGTTGTGGTGGAAGCCTGTAGTCCCAGCTACTTGGGAGGTGGAGGCAAGAGACTCGCTTGAGCCCAGGAATTAGAGGTTGCTGTGAGCTGTGATGCCATAGCACTCTATCCAGGGTGACAGACTGAGGCTCTGTCTCAAAAAAAATAGAAAAATTAGCCAGGCATGGTGGCAGGTGCCTATAGTCCTAGCTACTCCCAAGGTTAAGGATCACTTGAGCCTAAGAGTTTGAGGTTGCTTTGAGCTAGGATGACGCCATGGCACTCTAGCCAGGGCAATAAAATGAGATTCTGTCTCAAAAGACAAACAAACAAAAACAAACCATGAAAGGGGTAGGACCAGCTCTGGTGTATGTGGCTGACGCCCTAGCCGCTGAGCGCTTGTAGCCACATACACCAGAGCTGGTATGTTCAAATCCAGCCCAGGCCTGCCAAACAACAATGACAACTACAACCAAAAAGTAGCTGGGCATCGTGGTGGGCACCTATAGTCCCAGCTACTTGGGAGGCTGAGGCAGGAGAATCGCTTAAGCCCAAGAGTTTGAGGTTGCTGTGAGCTATGATGCCAGGGCACTCTACCCAGGGTGACATAGTGAGACTCTGTCTCAAAAAAAAAAAGAATACAAAGCCTGACAATTAAGTTTGTGAACTCATCCCAGAAAAAGTGCTACACGCTTCATTGCTCAATATCAGTATGGTCACCTTCAGAGTACTTCTCCTCACTATCTGGTGACTGTAATGATAGTTGGCAATGAGATATGCAACATTTATTTGCACACAAATTGTCCTGCTTCATATACTAAAGAGACAAAATAGCTCTAAGCAATAGATGAAATGTATTAAAACACAGGTGTGAGGAAAAATAGATATAAAAGATGTTAGGGAGATAATTTGGTACATTTTAATATGGACTGTACATGACAATATTAAATTCTTGTTGTTATTACATAAAACCATGTTAGTAGTTATTTTGGTGATTCCAGTTCTAACTTTTTTAAAAAAGTATTTTTATTCTTGTTTGCCTGAGCATATGGAACTATATACCTTATAATATATTTTAATTAAAAAGTAACCATTTTTCATCTTATTCTCTGTGCAAAGTTTTGCAATGGCTGTTCCAGGAGGCCACCACCTTGCTCTCTGTGTAGGTATTGGATGGGTCACCCAAGTGGGCTCCCCTGTCTGAGACGTTCAGAACCTTTGCATTGCTGATTGTGGGCTGGGGTTTTTTAGGATGGGGGAAGTTCTAAAATACAGACTTTTGAAAGTCTGTAGTGATTCTATACAGAATTTGGTCCTTTCATTTACAGTGAAAAAGTGATTGGTAGGATTTTTATTTCCTGAGGATTATCTGTTTCTAGATCCTTTTTTACATTATTCATTCATTAGTGTATTATTCAACAAATATTTACTGAGTGTCTGCTGTGTGTCAGGTACTGTGCCAAGTGACGAGTATCATGGAAAAGACATTATGCGTCACCTAGAGTTTTCAATCTAGATGGAGAAACCAACATTGAACCCAAGTAAACATTCAGTTATATCTGTGGGAAGTGCTCCAAAGGAAAGCTAGAGGTGCTGGGATAGAGGATAGTGGGAATATACCAGGCTGAACTGTCATCTCAGCGTACAACTCTGAAGATCCTCCCTCCACCTCAACCTCTCATTACAGCCAGTCCCTGTCTGCCTGATCCTGGCACATTCTCTGTCTTCACCAAGAGTGAGAAACAGCTAATTTAATCCATAAGTACCTTGGATATCAATGTATAAAAATTAACTGTTACCCTTGCTGAATAAAGGAAACACTCTTCCCTGTTGCCAGAATCTCCCTATTTTTCAAGAGAAGCTGGAAATCTGAATTTTTTTTTTTTTTGAGACAGTCTTACTATTTCACCCTCGTTAGAGTCCTGTGGCATCACAGCTCACAGCAACCTCAAATTCTTGGGCTTACGCGAGTCTCCTGCCTCAGCCTCCCAAGTAGCTGGGACTATAGGTGCCCACTACAACGCCTGGCTGTTTTTTGTTGTTGTCACAGTTGTCATTGTTGTTTAGCTGGCCTAGGCCGAGTTCAAACCTGCCACCTTTGGTGCATGTGGCTGGCACCGTAACCACGTGAGCACCGAGCTTGGAAATCTAAATTTTTATGCAAAATCTCCTGAGTTATAAATGTTAACAAATTAAAAAAATTTCAAACTCTTTGTGGACTGAACTTAATATAGCTGTGGACCTCTAGTTTACAACTTCTATTTGAGAGGACACGGAAGTATAGTCATGTGACAATTCTAATTCAAAGACCAGGGGAGTTCCCTTCTTCATGTCCATGCCCTTGCCTAGCACAGTTATAAACAAAAGATGCAGAATCAAAGGTTTTTGTTTTTTTTTAGCAAAGTCTCTTTTATTTTCTCCTCAATATAGCATTAAGTAATAAATAATTTCTGTGTCTACTGCAATTTCTCTTTCTCCCTCCCTTCTTTTCTCCCTTTTTTCCTTAATCCAACAAGTAAGGATGCTGCGCCTTACAAGGGCAGACAAAGGAGATTTGTCCGTGGTTGGACTTCATGACCACAACCTGGTCAATGTTTCCCTGGAGATGAGGTGACTGCCTTCCAGTCCCTGTTTTCTTTTTTGTAGGTAATAGTTTTCCTGAAATATAATTACCATACATGCAATTCACCCCCATGTAAAGTGCAAAATTCAGTAGCTGTTAGTATATTCACAAAGTTGTGCAAACATCACCACAACCAATTTTAAACATTTTTTGTTACCCCAAAAAGAAATCCTGTAGCCATTTGCAGTCAGGCCTTGTTTCCCCCAGGCACCCTCAGCCCTAGGCAATGACTAATCTACTTTCTGTCACTAAAGATTTGCCTATTTGGGGCTGTAAGTGGAACCATACAACATGTAGTCTTCTGTGACTTGCCTTTTTTGCTTAGCATAACCAAGGCTCATCCACATTATAGCATTTATCAGTACTTCCTTTCTTTTTATGGCCATATAATATTCCATTGTGTGATAATACCGCATTTTATTTGTCCATTCATCAATTGATGGATATTTAGGTCACTTCTACTTTTAACTGTTATAAGTAATACTGCTATGAACATTTGTGTGCGAGCTTTTGTGAGGACTGATTGTTTTCATTTCGCTTGGGCACATACCTAGCAGTAGCGCTTGCTGAATCATATGGTAACTCTGTATTTAACCTGTTGAGGACCTGCCAGACTATTCTCCAAAGCTGCTGCCTCATTTTACATTCCCACCAGCAGTGTGGAAGGGGCCCATTTCTCTTCATGCCATCCACTCTAAATACTTAGGGTGACTGACAGTGATGATGTCTCTGGCTTTTTGCTCTACATTCTGAGAGATTTCAACTTATTTACTGATCCCTTTTGTTTCTTCTATCATGTATTTAATTTTTCAGGTTTTTAAAAAATTCACTTAATGCACCTTTTTAATGGTCTCCTCTACTCGCTTCATGAATAAATTCTTTTTTCTCTCTTAGGAGTTTCATGATTTTTTTTGTAAGTTTTCATCTCCCTATGCATTTTCTGTTTTTACATGTTGTATTTGTTTTTCATTTGTTTTGGTCTCCTGTCTTTGTATTAGATGTTTTTCTGTAATGCTTTATGACCTTGGCTGTCAGCTTGTATTTAAGAATGCAGTGGGTTTTTTTTAGTAGCACCTTCACTCCCACTTCCAGTATACCTGATGCTGCCAGTGACTAAGTCTTTGGGGGAGTTCTGTGTTATATTTCACATTACAATTCAGCTTTTCCCACTACCAGTGTAGGATTCAGCTTTCTTAGATTTGTTGAATCCCACTTGTTTGGTTTCCAGCTTCCAAACTTTTATTTTTTATTTTTTTTGAGACTTTGCTGTCCTTGGTAGAGTGCTATGGTGTCATAGCTCACAGCAACCTCAAACTCTTGGGCTCAAGAGATCCTATTGCTCGGCATCCCAAATAGCTGGGACTACAGGCACCCACCACAATGTCCAGCTGTTTTTAGAGATGGAGGTCTCACTCTTGCTCAAGCTGAACTTGAATTCCTGGGCTCAGGGAAACCGCCATCCTTCGCCTCCCAGAGTGCTAGGATTATTGGCATGTGCCATCATGCCCTGTCTCCAAACTTTTAGTGCTGGTGTCTTCTTTTTGTCATTATCTGTACTTCTGCTTTGTAATAAACAAATAATCTTTTCTGTCATTTTGGGGAATTTGAGAGGAAGCAGACCTATGTGTGTACTCTAAATCAGGGTTGGCAAATTATGGTATGGATTTGTGGCCAGGTCCAGCCCACAGCTTGTTCGTGTGTGGTCTGACTTAAAAATGGCTTTTACATTTTCAAGAATGTTGTTAAGTAAAATGAAACAAACAAATCCAGAAGGCTGTGTGACAGAGAATTTGTGTGACCTACAGAACCTAAAATGTTTCCTAGCCATTTACAGAGAAAATTTTCCAACTCCCAATTAAAATCTATGTCAACTGGAAGAATAATTCCTTCTCTTTCAATTTTCATGGCCAATGACCACTTTACATTTCACAGAGAAAATAAATCTATCAGACTTTTCTTATAATTTCCTGCCCCCATATCTAAACCACTGCAGTTTTCAGTTGTTCATAGTTCTTCATTAAGCCAAACTACCGTGAATGACGGTCATTGAAGACTCCCTTCTGACTAAATCCCAGAGCTGTTTTTTTCACTCTGTATTTTACCTAGTTCCTCTCTGCTTCATAGCCACATCTGACACAGTGTGGCTTCCATTCTAACTTGCTGGAGCCTGCTCTTCCTGAGATCACCAGTACCTCCTAACTGACACAGCCAGAGGATACTTTTCATACCTTATCTTGATGTTTCTTTTGTTACATTTAACATTATTGCTCTCCATCTATTTCTGGAATATGTCTACTCCCTTGTACACATATTCTGTGATACTGTTTTCTCTTGGTCCTCACCACCCACTCGGTCATTTCCCTGTCCTGTCCATCCTCCCTCTGGAGTTCATTCCCTCCACTGGGGCCTTTTGTTGGACCCTCTTCATCTCTCACCTGGTTTGCTGTAAAGCTGTCCTAACAAGCTTATCCCCCTTATGTTCTGCCTTTCACTCGGACACTACAGTGGTTTTCCTGAAACAAAAATCTGTTGTTATCATTAACTTTCTGAACGATTTGTAGCACCTTTCTCTACTCTCCCTACTTCTGTCTGATAAAAGTCCAAACTCCTGAGTTGGTATTCAAAGCACATGGTCTACTTTTCTGCCTCCTTTTCACCCTGTTTCTCTCTTGCCCTCTCCTTCCCCTCTCATGAGGCCCCCTTTCACTTTAGCCAGACCACTGCCAACAATGGTGATGACTGTCATGGTACAAATAGCAGCCTGTGTTGAAGCCTTACTGTGTGTCGGGCACTGTGCTTCAAGTGCATCTAGTCTTTTAATCCTCATGACTGCCTTGTGAGGTCGGGTCTGTTAGAGGCCTACCATTACGGCAAATATGAACTCCAAACATCTTTTTAAAATAATTTTTTCATAAGATTCATGTCAAAACTCAATTGGCAGCAAAATCTGACCTGAAATGATGTGAATGTATTTATAGTTCCATTTCGTGTAAAAATTCATTTCATAAAAGAAATATTAATATTTAATTATGGGATGTTGCCCCAGGCCTCATGGATAAATGTTAAATAATATATGGCTTATGTACCATATTGCTTTTCTAAAATCTGAACATTTAAAGGAATTTTTTTCTAGAGATAGGATCTTGTGCTCTGTCACCCAGGCTGGCCTCAAGTGGTCGACCCACTTGGACCTCTCAAAGTGTTAGGATTACAGGTGTGAGCCACCATACCAGGCTTAAAATATGACCTTAAAATATTGAGTTCTAATACTGTCTAGTATCATGGGGTTCCAAGAAGAGTTTTTGGATGTGGATAAGGCTCAGTGAGATTAAGTAACTTGTTCAAAGTCATATAGTAGAAAAAGTGTTAGAGCCCAGATGAGCCCCTGGGTGGTTTGGTTCCAAGCAAACACCTTGTCTTCTGTGCTATGCCATCAGCCACCTACAGGGTCCCTGCCCGTGACCTCTTCTGCATTGCTGGCTTTGCCCTCCCTGTCAATGTTTAGCCTTTGCTGACTTCCCTTCCATTATTACTCACCCAGACTGGCCCCTTTCAATTTCTTACCCCTTGTCTTCCAGAAAATGATCCACTAATACCCAGCCATGACCGAGTCTGCCCATCTGTCTCTCAAATCATGCTCTTGGGCTGTCATTTGAGAGTCGATAGAATGATAGAAAGGCTACTCACACTGACCCTCCCCCCCCCAATTTCAGACTGGGCCTAATCAGTGCTTGGCGATGATGTCTTTTACATTTCCTTCATCAGTTCCTTTTCTATTTCTAGGGTGGCTGTCCTAAAACTCTTCCCATGCCTTCAGAGCTCCAAACCTCATCCCTACCCTTTGACTCCCAGTTTCAGCACACGCCTAGTTCATTTTCATTCCAGCTGCTTCTGTTGCACACACAGGGGTTTGTAAGCAGGGCCACCCTCCCAGCCCCCCACCATCTTAGAGGGCAGCGGCTAGTAGAATCCCAGCAACTGTCAGACTTCCTGGTATCCTTGGGGTGCTGATGCCCTGGGGACATCCTGCCTCTGATCCTGAGCCAAGTGCCTTTTGTCTCCTGGCGTGACATAGCAGTTTCTTCCTCAATTTCATGGTGACTCACTTTTTAAAAATAGTCTTTGATGTGTCAAAGCCTTTTTTTGAGAGTCTAAACAGATCGTATTGACTGGTTCTGTTTTAGTCACATGCATTTTTACCACCTGAAAGAAACTCTAATATATTAATTAGGTATGACTTTACTCGCTGAGCCACAGGAGCTGCCCTCAGCTTTCATTTTGAACATGTTCAGTGTTTATCCTTTTTTCTCTATTCCCGCAGCCACTGCTTTGGTTCATGCCACGAGCACTTCTCATTTGGAGTGTTGCATTCTCCTCCTGAGCAATCTCCCTGCCTTCAGTCTCTCTGTTCTCATCTACCTTTTACTCAATTGCCAGAATAATTATTTAGTTTCCACATAGCAGCCAAAGTTTGTATTTAAAAATACGAATCAGATCTGTTACTCCTGTGGTTTTAAGCAGGACTTCTCGTTGCTAATGAAATAGAAGGTAGATGTCTGTCAGTATCTTCCTCTCTGACCTAATTTCCCTGCCCTCCTGCTCTCTGTGCCGCAGCAACGCTGGTCCCTCTGGCCTCTTGGTCACTGCATCTGCTTTTCCTACTGCCTAGAACTCTCTTCCCCTTCACCAGTTCCTAGCTGGCTCCTGTCTCCAGGTCTTCACCCATAGGTCCCCTTTCCAGAGCAACCTTCCTGAAACACTCTACCTGGTATTGCCTGTATGTCTATCCTTGGTCTCTGTCACATGGTTTAATATTCTTCATACTTCTCATCACTGTCCAAAATTATTTTGTTGATTTTATTTGTTTATTTGTTTTTCTATCTCCCTGAGTAACATACACATTCCTTGGGAATAGGAACATTCTTGCTTTTACGATCGAATCCCTACTTAAGCCTGGCATGTGGTAGTTGCTCAATAAATATCTGTTAAATGAACAAAGAGTGAAATCTCCCTCCTTACTCTTTCTATCCCTCTGTATCATGCTTATCTTTATATGTGTTTTTATTTTACCTGCCAGGTTGCAAGCTACTTGAGGAACAATTTTTTTTTTATTATTATTACATCTCTAGGGCTTCCCCATGGTGGATAGCGGAAGATACATGTTGACTGTGTGCCTGATAGGCAGTGTCCAAAATGCATGCAGCTTGTTCATGGCATCGTTTGTACTGTGAAGACTTCTCCAATGGCTGGAAAGACTGAGTCCCTTCATACTACCTTTATATTTCTTTTATTCCTCTTTAAAAACCAGACACAGGAAACATCTGACCATAATAAAAGACTTCCAGTAAATTCTAGGTTTTCTCATTGAACAGAGTCATGTGCAGCAAGGCTCTGCTGTATTTTGGTCTGGGATTCCATGTGGTCACTTGTATAGCACACCACATGGCTGCCTCCGGCCTGGGAGCCAGGAACAGCTGGAGCCTGCGACGCTGGAAGTAAAAATGATGTATTTGTTAGCTTGAGATGGAGAAGTCTGGATATTCTTGCTCTATTTTGTGCAAAGCAAACTTTTCAACTTGTTGAGTACTAAGTTTTCCCATTAGCTGTCAAAATGGTTTATTACTAACATAATCTTATATCCTTTAGAATAAACACAAATAATGAATGGCCAGACTGTTTCTGAAGTCTGTGCCTTTAATGCTCAAAGCAAAAGTCATCAGAACTTACACAAAACATGAATATGTCACTAACTTCCTCACAAATTTCTGCCCTCTCACTTGTATCTTCTGAAGATTAAAGACACATGCTTTTAGGAGAATTCCACTATCATAGGAAATAATATTTGCAAAGACTTTGACTCTTTCTTTCCAATAAGAGTGTTACCTGTTTGGTACATACTCTTCCTACACTTTATTTTTATCGTTAAGTGCTTACTGACTTATCAGTCTTCCTTGGCTTGCAGGCAAAGACAATGTCTTATTTGGCTCCATATCTCAAGTGTCTGGCACAGGTCCTTGATAATGTTTGTGGGAAGAAGGGAAGAAGAAAAGAAGAGGAAAAAAAGAGCTCAGCCCACTCAGAGATTAATGTAGCCGGGATATATTTAAGCAGAATGACATATAAGGATGACCTCAATAATTAAGGGAAAAACTAAACAGCTTTTCGGCACATACAGCAGTAATGAAGGCGATCAAGAACCTTCCATCTGGCCAGGCGCTGTGGCTCATACCTGTAATCCTAGCACCCTGGGAGGCTTAGGCAGGTAGATCGCTTGGGCTCAGGAGTTCAAGAACAGGCTGAACAAGAGTCTCTACTAAAAATAGAAAAACTAGCTAGTGTCAAGACAGATGTCTATAGTCCTAGCTACTTAGGAAGTTGAGGCAGGAGGATCACTGGAACCCAAGAGTTTGAGGTTGCTGTGAGCTATGATTTCACCGCACTCTACCCAGGGTGACAGAGTGAAACTCTGTTAAAAACAAAACACAACAAAACAAAAACAATAGCTTTCCATCCTTTGGCTTTAGTACCAGTGAGTTACAGGTTAAAAATCTTAGAGCTGGATTAGAAAATTCTTTAACTTTTTTTTTTTTTTTTTTATAGAGACATAATCTCCCTTTATCACCCTCAGTAGAGTGCCGTGGTGTCACACAGCAATCTCCAGCTCCTGGGCTTAGGAGATTCTCTTGCCTCAGCCTCCCGAATAGCTGGGACTACAGGTGCCTGCCACAACACCTGGCTATTTTTTTGTTGCAGTTTGGCCGGGGCTGGGTTTGAACCCCCCACCCTCAGTATATGGGGCTGACGCCCTACCTACTGAGCCACAGGCACCACCCACTTTAATTTTTTTTCTCCTCAGGATAAAAGTAATACATTTGCTGTAAAAATTTTGCAAAAATACAATGAATAAACATGTAATTCTACTATCCAGAAACAACCTGGACATTTGGTTTTTCTTTTTAATTTTTTTGGTCTTCAGTCTTAGTTAAGTTTTAGTGTTTTATTACTTCTAGCCTGTTTTCTTTATTTTTATTTATTTATTTTTTTGAGACAGAGCCTCAAGCTGTCACCTTGGATAGAGTGCCGTGGCATCACAACTCACAGCAACCTCCAACTCCTGGGCTCAAGCTATTTTCCTGCCTCCACCTCTCAAGTAGCTGGGACTACAGGCGCCCGCCACAATGCCCGGCTCCTTTTTGGTTGCAGCTGTCATTGTTGTTTGGTGGACCAGGGCTGGATTTGCACCCACCAGCTCAGGTGTATGTGGCTGGCGCCTTAGCCGCTTGAGCCACAGGCACAGAGCCAAAAATGGAGGTTTCTAATGCAAATAGGCAGAGAGGATGGCATGTGCAACAGTCTGAAGATATGAAGGCACATAACCTCTTAACTTCTTTGGGAAATATAAGTGGTGAGTCATATCTGGAACAAGAGGTATATTAAAGGTGGCAAATGAGGCCCAATGGTGAAGGCTTTGAATGTCAGAGCCTGAACTTTATCTTATAGGCCACAGGAAGCCTTTGAAGGGCTTTAATCAAGAACAGAGAGACATAGTCTGATGTATTTTTTGGAGAAACCAGTGGAAAGGATGGATAGAAATGGAGTAAACTGGCTCTGTGCCTGTGGCTCAAGCGGCTAAGGCGCCAGCCACATACACCTGAGCTGGTGGGTTCGAATCCAGCCCAGACCTGCCAAACAACAATGACAGCTGCAACCAAAAAATAGTTGGGCGTTGTGGTGGGCGCATGTAGTCCCAGCTACTTGGGAGGCTGAGATAAGAGAATGGCTTAAGCCCAGAAGTTGGAGGTTGCTGTGAGCTGTGATGCCACAGCACTCTACCCAGGGCAACAGCTTGAGGCTTTGTCTCAAAAAAAAAAAAAAAAAAATGGAGTAAACTGTAGGCAGGGGTGTGGCTTAAGGGCTGTCAGAACAGGCCCAGCAAAAAATGATAGGCCAGTGTCCAGACTAGCCTATTTGTAGAGACAGAAAGTAACTTAGTGGCTGCTTCGGGCTGAGAGGGGAGCAGGGAGTGATTTTGAATGGGCATGAGGAGACTCTCTGGGGGGAGGGGCAATGGAACTGTTCTAAAATTGGATTGTGGTAATAATTCCAGAGCTCTGTAAATTTTCTAAGTATCATTGAATTATATACTTAAAATGAGTGAATTTTGGTATGTAAATTATACCTTAATAGAGCTCTTTTTAAAAGCAAGAGTAAGAGGAGACAGATGAGGTGAGAAATGTTAGAAACAAAGTGAGTTTTTAAGAGTTAGATACTGATTGTATGAGAGAAGATGGTCATCTATCTGTTCAACCAAGTGTCTTAATTGTGCTTCTACATTTTTGTAAAAAAGTGGCAACCCTACCTTTTCCTTGGTTGATTTTAAAGCATATGGATCTGCCCTTAACTAGCAGTATGGAATATCTACCTGGAAACCACCTCCTCCAGCTCTCTGCTGCTCAGTTCTTACTAAACACGGTTGTGAGAAAAGATATTTGTGATCCATTCATTTCTCTACTCGTTGTTATTCAAAAAATAGTTGTTGAATGCCAGGGGGTGGTGGTGTGGCTGTAGACCCTGGTCCTTTAAGTGTCCAGTGGGCACTTTTTTGTAGTGAGTGAGCCTTCTGAGTCTGGGGTCTCTTGGATTATCTTGATGCCCCTTATAGTAGTTTCTATTGAACAATGCATTGGATTTATGCCAGCACTTGGCATTGGCTTATAAAGAAACAGCCATAGAAGATTCACAACTACTTATCTATTTATTTTTTGAGACAGTGTCATCATGTTGCCCTCGGTAGAGTGCCATGGTGTTACAGCTCACAGCAACCTCAAACTTTTGGGCTTACGCGATTCTCTTGCCTCAGCCTCCCAAGTAGCTGGGACTCCAGGCACCTGCCATGACGGCTTGCTATTTTGTTGTTGTTGTTGTTGTTGCAGTTGTCATTGTTGTTTAGATGGCCTGGGCAGGGTTTGAACCCATCAGCCTGGGTGTACGTGGCCGGTGCCCTACTCAATGAGCTACAGGTGCCACCCTACAGCTACCTATTATGGAAATGCTGTAGAATGTACAATTTTTAACATCATGTAGTGTCCTCTTTTTAAGATTCATAAAAGAAAGTTCTCTATGATCACTGTATAGTGTTTGCGTTTATGTTTTTGTCTTTTAGTTGCTGTGAAGGACCAGACTCCATCTTGCTTCCGATCTCCATACTAGGCCTTCTTTCTGCCTAGAATGTCCCATTGCATTCCATCGGGTTTAACCCTCACTTACCCTTCAGCTGTGAGTTCCAGTGTCACTTCTTCAGGGTAGGCTTCCCTCTCTAGCACCTGCTCCCATTCTGCACTCAATCCAGTTCCTAACATACACTTTCACAGTACTCTCTTCTCTGCTCTTTTCTAGGTAAATACGTTGTTCTTTAATAACTTTTTTCTCTCCTAGATTGGTAACAGGGAGATCCATAAGGACAGACACCATACTCTGTCTGTTTGCTGTTGTATCTCAAAGTTATAGTATAGTAACTTGCACATGGTATTTATTGAACATTTGAATGAATGAAAGAATGAATGTGTTGTGGGTACTGAATCTTGTTGCTGTTCACCTCCTTTTTCCTTTGCCTGTTTGCAAACCCAGACCTTCCTTGATTTTACCTGCATTGTTTGTGTAGTTCCTCATGGGATGCATTTTGTGCACTAACGTTTCCTCAACTGTTTAATATTTCTTTCTTTGACATTTCCTCCACTGTCTAATATTTCTTTCTTTGACGTCTTCATTTTTTATTCTAGCTTATACTCTACATTTCTTTT
>CAUYRH010017295.1:0-17468 GCA_963574655.1 Perodicticus potto
AAATACTCAACAAAATCTTAGCTAATAGATTGCAGCTACTCATTAAAAAAATTATACATCATGATCAATTAGGCTTCATCCAAGAGATGCAAGGTTGGTTTAACATATGCAAATCCATAAATGTAATACACCATGTCAATAGAAGCAAAAACAAAGACCATATGATCCTTTCAATAGATGCAGAAAAAGCATTTGAGAAAATTCAGCATCACTTTCTAACAAGAACCCTTAAGAAAATAGGCACCCTGAGATACCATCTAACTCCAGTGAGAATGGCCCACATCACAAAATCTCAAAACTGCAGATGCTGGCGTGGATGTGGAGAGAAGGGAACACTTTTACACTGCTGGTGAAACTGCAAACTGATACAACCTTTTTGGAAGGAAGTATGGAGAACTCTCAAAGAACTCAAGCTAGACCTCCCATTTGATCCTGCAATCCCATTACTAGGCATCTACCCAGAAGGAAAAAAAATCATTTTATCATAAGGACACTTGCACTAGACTATTTATTGCAGCTCAGTTTATGATTGCCAAAATGTGGAAACAACCTAAATGCCCACCAATCCAGGAATGGATTAACAAACTATGGTATATGTACACTATGGCATACTATTCAGCCAGTTTTGCAATTTGAACCCTGATATTGGTAAGCCAGTGGAAATAGCCTGTAATTTCTCTAATGTTCAAAATCCATTCACCTATATCCCTTTTTAGATTACAGCTACCTTTCCACCTTGTCTTCAGAAAAACTAAAATCCATTTTATCCCCCTTTTCCAGAGTTGAGAAAACCTGTAGTTTTTTTGAATCATTTTTCTTATTCTTTTATTTTCCCTGAACACATAAATATCAGTCCCCCTTTTTTTGAAGAATTTCAAAAGATTCTTTTGAGCCACTGTTGTAACTACTAAGATTACTACAGTGATGTTCTCTAACCTAGAAAGCACATTTAATAAATCAATTTTGAATGAATCTTCTGAATTCAGAAAGCATTTGTGAGTACTTCTACTGAATAAGAGGTCCCTAAGCTTTAATGAATGCTGGCTAAGCAATTGAGGCGCTTCATTATAATACAAGTATCAGGATTAAACTCCAGAAATTAAGATGCAGAAACTTTGGGTTTGGGGCCTAGAATCTGCCACTTTTGCAGCATCACAGGTGATTCTGGCGCTGTGTGTATAACTGGGTTGTCAATCTACTGTAGTTCTAAAGACAAATTGAAAATGCCACATTTTCCCTCATTTGTGGAAAGACTAATTTATTGATTCAACTCGTTTTCCTAAACTTTAAAAACACATAAATTCTTCCCATTCATGAACATGAGATGTTTATCCTTTTGTTTATATGTTCTTAAATATTTTTCATGGGTGTCTTTCTTCTAGCAATCATTCCTCTCCTTGGATAAATGTATTTCTAAGTATATTTTTTGAACTTTTTGTGAGATTGTTTTCCTGATTGTATTTTCAGGTAATTCAGAGTTGTAGTATAAAACTGCTACTGACATTTTTGTATGTAGATTTTGCATCACGCAGTTTTACTGAAATAGTTTATCAGTTCAAGAGACTTTGGTTCAGTTCTTAAGTTTTTCTGTCTATAAGATCATGTCGTCTGCAAAGACGTATAATTGGACATCTTCTTTTCCAATGTGGAAGCACTTCATTTCTCTTGCCTAAATGCTTTGGCTGTTCCAATGCGATGTTGAATAAAAGAGATGAAAGTGGCTTTCCTTGTGTTGTTATAATATAAATGAAAATCAAAACCTCAATGAGATATCATCTCACCCCAGTTACGATGGCTATCATCCAAAAGAAAAAAATGAAATAACAAACACTCTCAAGGATGTGAAGAAAAGAGAATTCCTACCTAAGGTTGATAAGAATGTAAATTAGTACATCTATTATAGGAAACAGTGTGGCCATTTATTTAAAAAAAAAAAAGAAAGAAAGAAAACTGGGACCCAGAAATCCCACCACTGGAAATTTATTCAAAGGAAAAGAAATCAGTATATCAAAAGGATACCAGCACCGACATGTCTGTGACAGCACTGTTCACAATAAGTAAGGGATGGAATCAATCCAAATATCCATCAACAGATGAATGGATAAAAAATGTGGAATATGTATATAATGGAACACCATTTCCAATAATAAAATTCTGTTATGCATGGCAATACGAATGAGTATGGAGGATCTTATGTTAAGGAAAATAAGTATGGAAAGATAAATACTACATGCTCTTATTCATCTAGGGAAGTTAAAAAAAATTGAGCCACTGGAAGTGCAGAGTAGAATTGTGGGTTTTAGGGACTGGGAAGGGGAGAAAAGAGGATAGAATGGGAAGAGGCTGGTTAGCAGATGTGCAATTATAGCTACGGAGGAGGCATGGGTCCCAGTGATCTTCAGGACTGAAGAGTGAACGTGGTTAGCTATAATATATTGTGCATTCTCAAAAAGGGAGAGGAGGGGACATGGAACGTTCACAACCAAAGAAATGATGCATTATTGAGGTGACGAATATGCTAATTGCCATCATTTCATTATTTTGCATTGTATACACGTATAAAAATATCACTGTGTAGTGTGTAAATACAGAGGGCGCCAAAAAATGTATACACATTTTAAGAAAGAAAAAACTGTATTAAAATTATAATAATGTATACCCATAACAAAAGATGAATATAAGTCCCATTGAGTAAATCTTATAGTTGCAGAAGTCCAGTGTGACCTGAGTACTACAAATTTCATAGTTTTTTCCTTTCTTGAAATGTGTATTCTTTTTTGGCACATCCTGTATATATAATTATTGTATGGAAACAAAATGAAAGGACTATATCATTAAGCCAAAGTTCTGAAAAAACTTATTTATTTCTTAAGTTCTGAAAAGTGCTCTTGGTTTTTTATATCTCATAAATGTGTATGGATCAGTGATCATTGGTACAGAATTCATAAAACCTCATAAGAATGTTGTGGCATCTTATGATGAGTGACATGCTCTCAAGAAAAAGCACCAGAAGCTATAATATGAGGAACTATATTTTAATCTGAAGAATTTTAAAAAACATAACAGAAAAAATTGAAGAATATTATATATGTTGGGATAAGAGTTTTTTAGCACCCATCTAGTTATATAGACTAATTTAAAATCTCCAAAATTATCAGTTTAAAATGATTCTTGAAGAAATTAAAAATTATACAAAGATATCCATTTAGTATAAAAAGATACTTCAAAATTAATTTTTAAATTAGATAATGCATAACTAAGACTATACATAATGATAAGTTTTCATGTGTACAGAGAAATAAAATATAAATCTACTTGCTTTCCAGTGAGATTGAAGTTGACATATTTTTTCCATCTTTATGTTGAAACAGATTGAAGGTTCACATAGAAGAAATATACCTATTGCTTTGTCGAGGGCACAGACGGGGACTCAACTAAAGGGGCTCAAAATCCAGATGTACATTTTCTTCTCACTGGATCTTTGGTCAAAGGTCTTTGACTCAGCATCCTTTGGCTTTCTACTTCTCTCTTTGTCTGTCTTTCAAAGTCATTAAAAAGACTTAAAATGGAGTTCAGAGTATTTTCTCAATTCAATTTACTGTAACAAAATACCACAGGCTTTCTAGCTTATAAACAATAGATTTTTTTTTCTCTCAACTCTAGTGGCTGGGAAGTCCAAAATCAGAGTAGCGGCAGATTTGGCACTTGACGAAGATCTGCTTCCTGGTTTATAGACAGGTGCCTTCTTGCTGTGTCCTCAGATGATGGAGGGGAATGAGGGAGGTTGCTGGGTCTCTTTTATAAGGCCACTGATGTCATTTATGATAGCTTCTCACTCTAATGACCTAATTATCTTCCAAAGGCTCTACTTTCTAATACTATCCTATTGGGAGTAAGTAATGGAAAATAAGGATTTTGAGGGGACATAAACATTCAGTATATAGAACAAAATAAAGTTAAATCTTGTGTTTAGGGACATAGGGAAAAGGGGGACATTGTATTTTGGCTGCTGAAAGAGTTGTACTTCCCTAAGATAGTAACACTAAGTACAGGGAATCAAGAGTTAACATTGAAGTAAATTCACATAATGACTTCTAGAGAAAAGATAAGGATTTTTTTTGTTTTTCCTTTATGATTGATATTTTTGGATAATCAAGTTAAGCCTCTATGTAAATGGAGAAATTCCCATTAGCTAACCCTCAAACAATGTAGTGTCATCTTATACATTAATGCAGTATTTCTAAATTTTGCTATGTGGGAAAAAATTGGAATTTAAACAGAAGTAACTCATAATCTTATTTCATTAACTCTTGTCCTAACAACTATGCTGCAGGAACAAGATTCCATTGTGAAGTCTCCTCCAGTTCCCAGTGACAAAGAGAACAGTGACCCATAATGGAGCTAACAATGGCGAGGAACATAGAAAACAGTGGTAACTACGAAAATACTGTCAAACGACTAGGAACAGATGCTTTCCTTTATCAAGTTTATCAGGGCAGTTGTTTTCAAACAATACTTTTGAACAAGCACTAGACAATCCTGTTATGCTAGCTAACTGAAATTCCTCAAATTCAGATCAACCAAAGGAGCATCTTTGAGAGAAATCCCATAAATCAGATTTTTAATAAGCAAACAACTTACGCTTATGTGCAAATGCAATTGAGCTTAATAGAGAACAGTAAGTGCTCATACCAGGAAAAGGAACCCTAGGGAAGAATATGATGCTTTAATAGTTTTTGTATTAAAAAGGTATCTTATTAGTCAATAACACAAATATATGTTACTTAAATAAAAGACATATAGAAATTAATAGCATCATAATATTTACTATCAATAGTAAATATTACTATTTTTGTCTTGGAAAACTTGATAGTTGTCCTAATTAGAGCCATTGTTTTGTTATTGAAATATCAGGAATACACATACATTAAGAGGTTTTGTTTTAAAATACATTTTGACTTATTCTGAACTTTAAAAAAGTTTATTTGATCCAGTTATATACCTTGCAGAAGAAGACAACTTATAACAAAGGATATCATCATTATTGCTAACTAAAAAGAGTGGACACAGTTTCTTTTTTAAAGAAGTATTAATTTTTTTATTAAGATACACTTGACAAGCAAAAAAATTATATGTTTATAGCCTACAATATGATTTGATATATGTATTCATTGTGAAATGATTAACAAATCAAGCCAATTAACATATCTATCACCTCATATAGTTATTGTGTATGTGTGTGTGTCTGTGTAATGAGAATATTTAAAAATCTACTTCTTGGTAATTTTCAAGTATGCATCGTCATCAGCTATAGTCACTATGGTATATGATAGATTTTCTGAATTTATTCATCATATCTAACTGAAACTTTGTAATCATCAATCAACCTCTCTCCATTTTCATCTCTTCCCCCAGACTCTGGCAACTGCTATTATAGTTATAGCTAAGACAAATTCTCTAAGGCGTGAAACAGTCTAATTGCTGAGTTATTGGCATGTTTGGGGGTAAGAGGTGATAATACAAATCTATCAACTATCTGCTAGTCAGGACTTGCTAGTACTGTAAGTGTTGTGAAAAACACAGATGAAGGAAAGGGCAAAAGAGATCAAATAAGATTGAAATCACATGATAAAGAAATGCAGTGCATCACCTTTTATTGAGTCCTGGGTTGAAAAGCCAAACAAAAAATAGAGCAGGTGTAAAATATGCTTTATAAAAAATTTGAAAAAGATGTATATCAGATAATATTTTTTATAAATATTAAATTTATGTGTGTAATACTGGCATTAAGATAGTATGATATATTCTTCACTGATACATATAGAAATATTTAAGAATGATGTTTGCAACTTTCAAATGGAAGAGAGAAAAAGAGAGAATAAGAGAGTGAAAACAAGAGTGAGAGACAGAGATGGTGACAAAACAATGATAGAAAAATATTAAAAATTAACAAAAGTAAGTGAAAGATATATACGCTTTTTTGACTTTTTCAAAATAAAAATGGAAAATAACAAAAAGTAAAAATTCTTGATGAACACACGAAGAGGGGGAGTTTTAATTTCATAAGTATGATTTGAGTATAAAATTTAATTTTCGTGATACACTATCACTTTCATTAAATGATTTTGCTGATTTTCCTAATTTATGAGTAATATTTTCTCAATTTTACATTTCTGTTAAGATTTTTTACCAAACATAATCAGTTTAAATAAGGAATATTATAGTACTACTGAAAGAAAAATATGCCAAAGTGCTACACTAGGAAATAATTTAACCAAGAGTAAAAGAGAAGTTGATTTAAGTAATTTATCTCCAACACAAAATAGTGTCAATTATTTTTGTAAACTGAAGGAATTGGAAACATACTATCTGACTTTTAGTACTACAATTTGACTTTCTAAACTAAAACCTACAAAACAAATGCTACAAAGTAAATGTCTGCTATTTTCAATTACTATTTTTAAAACTTAGTCACAAAAAGGGTTGACATCATTTTAACTCATGAAAATACAGAATGTACTGCTGATTGCCAGTTGTTGTTTAGATTCAGTCTTAGTCAGATTTATTTGAAGAAAAAGATTATGATTTTTTTTCAAAGTTAGATTCCTTCCCTAGCACTTTTTTTCACTAATTATTTTTGGAATTTAAGGGAGTTAGGAGCATTTAAATTGACCTACAAAGGGATTAAGAATGAGATGGAAACATCTGTTCTTGTCAACATTCTAATTTTTCATCAGCCTCAATTTTATATAAAGCATTTTTCTTGGTATTTCAAAAGAATTAGTGCCCAAGATTATTAAAGATATACTTATTAATAATTTATAGCTACATTATCAATATGGCAATAGCTAATTATATGATGATGTAGAAATCTAAAAAAGTGGTAAGAAAGCAGCTCCATTCCTGAAAGAATTGGCAAAAAATTAGATCTAATCATGCTAGATGATCATGTTCTTCTTTTAAAATGAAAGCTGCATCCAATTTCTTTATTTTTCTTGAGACGATTTACAGAGTGTCTCTGAAGCACTCGTAGCTTCCATTTTTATGTTTACTATTTTAGAAATAATCAGTTGCCAAGTTCTGGTGATTAAAATGTGCATTTTCTAATTACCAATAGAATGCCGTGAAAAAATAATGTGATGTTTAGGAGGCAAGATCCTAAGCCAGGAGGATAAGGTTCAAATTTCAAAAGTGTAACTTCAGGTAAGTTACTTAACCTCTCTGGTTCTCATTTTATTCATGTGTAGAAAAGGAGATGATAATTTTCTACATAGCATAGAAGCGTTGGGAGCACTTAGTACATATTAATCTATGTGAAGCATAAAGAAAGCAAAATGTTTATTTCCAAAACATTTACATTTATTTCTGTAAAGTCTTCAACTCAAATCCAGGTCTGTGCGATCTTGTTCTCTCTTGTTCTTCCTCTTTCTCTGTACATATGTTCTATTTGTATACATGCATATACATATTATATATTTATCTTTACATATACACATACATTTTATTTGCTTTGCGAAGTCTTTTTCTCATTCCATCCACGTACATAAATGTTTTCAGAACCTTTTTAATTCCCTAAATTAGATTTTATAATTATCAAAAAATAAAACCAATAAGTTGGAATTAAGTAAGGAAAGACTCTATTCAAAAGGAGTATGTAGTCTCAAAATCAACCCCCCCAAAAAAGACTTTTCTTGTATAAAGACAAGTAAGCAGAGCTAATAGGAGCATTGTAAGGAATTTTATAATTAGTGGAGAGGAAGTGATCACATTATCAGTGATATTTAATAGAATTGTTTACCCCTATCATCAACCTGCTCTTAGGCAGAGCTGGAAAAGACAGATGTTCAGCACCTCATTCTTGCTTGAGCTTAGGGAAAACCGAAGTCTGAATATGTGAGAAGGAGAAATCCCTGAGTAAATTTTGTTCATGCCAAGTCAGTTGAGAAGCAACACTTGTGAGTGATTGGTCATGATCATCTCTCCTCTGCTGGTTAATAGCCAGTTGGTTCTACTTTAAAATAAAAAGTATTAGGATAATAAACAATTATTATTCATTGTGATTCAAAAGAATAGCAAATAGAAGAAGTTTATCCCAGAGGAGATAAAGAATCAGAGATGAAATTTTGAATAATAACATTGGAATAAAGACTTGTTAAGTCTAAGGTCCTTAGGATGATATATGTCTGCAGGATTGGAACATACATATAGCGAGGAAAAGAATACCAATGTAATATCATTAATTAAGAATGCTTTTATTATAATTCATTTATTTATTTCAAAATATTTTTGGTTACTTGGATCTCTTTTGTAATAATTGGTTCATGGTTATAAATGTGCCCATCATTCAGGCAGGTTCACTGCACCCATTAAGTAGATTTTGACCCTCCTGCTACTTGAGTTCTGTTGGGTGTTTCTTCTGCCTGTGCACACACGTGCTCATTGGTTCAGTCCAATTTAATATGAAGGATGTGTGGTGTTTGTATTTGGTACTGCAGTTTACTGATGAAAGGTTTTTGGTTTTTTTTTTTCCCTGCAACTACTTAGATTTTAGAAATTGAAAACCAATGCTTTCAAGTACATGACACCTAAAATCACTTTTTTCCCCAAAAGAGTAATTTCAATTTGTGGAGACTTCTCTATTTGATTATTATTAACATTAAAAAAATGTAATGTTTGCCATCACATTTAACCTTTATTATATCCAACATTACTTTCAAATAAAGCAAGGATTGAGTCTGCTATATTTTAGCAAATATGGTTTATGTATAAGTGATTTGAATTTGATTGTAATTAATGCACAAATGTGTATATTCAAATATAGGCACATCAATAGGCTTTAGAATTTGTAAATTCTCACTGTATACTATGTACGGGCATCATAGTTAGTGGGAAAGTAAAAAAGAATATGCTTAATGACACTGAAAAACAGCTAACTTTTTGGCAGTAAAAAAAAATAGCATGGGTAATGGGAAAATTATTCATGCAAGGAAACTTGTTTGAATTCAAAATAATGATACTTCTATATATGAATTTGGGAATTATGAGTACTTTATATATTTTTGAAGGTGTATTTAATAATTTTTCATTTTTAATAAAAAGAAACAAAAATGTGTGATTCACTAATTTAACTATCAAGCCATAAATCATACATAATTACATGGAACCCTGCCATTTCTTTATTTCAGTCAACTTTATCAAGAGTAAGATATCTATGGTTAGAAAGTTCCAGTATAGGGTGGCACTTGTGGCTCATCAGAGTAGGACGACGGCCCCATATACCCAAGGTGGCAAGTTCAAACCTGGCCCCAGCCAAAAACTGCAAAAAAAAAAAAAAAAAAAGAAAG
This sequence comes from Perodicticus potto, assembly GCA_963574655.1. Lineage (NCBI taxonomy): Eukaryota > Metazoa > Chordata > Mammalia > Primates > Lorisidae > Perodicticus > Perodicticus potto. Next base: position 9,345 of record CAUYRH010017295.1, read on the forward strand.
TTATAAAGTTCTAGAATAGATAGATACAACTATTCATTTAAACAGAGGCTTCCATGTTGTAAAAAATTAACATCAGAATAATTTTGTATTGCATTCTTACATTATTTAATCTCATTCAATTCTTATGATCATTCTATAAAATAGGTACAATTGTCCCCATGTTATATACAAAGATATTTAGAGTCATTTTTATATTCATATGTCTATTAAGCGGAATTCTACCCAGAACTTTCTGACAACTAAACCTAGTAGTTGAGGAATTGCAGGATCGACCAGCAGGTTTACTTTTAGTTCCCTAAGTGTTCTCTAAACTTCTTTCCAGAAGAAGCACATTAGCTTGAATTCCCCCCAGCAGTGCAGAAATGTTCCCTTCTCTCCACTTCCACACCAACATCTGTAGTTTTGGGATTTTGTTATGTGGTCTTCTCTTACTTGAGATAGATGATATCTCAAAGTGGTTTTGATTTACATTTCTCTGATGATTAAAGATGATGAGCATTTTTTCATGTGTTTGTAGACCATGCACCTGTCTTCTTCAGAGAAGCTTCTGTTCAAGTCTCTTGCCCACAGAGAAATGGGATCACTTGCTCTTTTCTTTCTTCAAGTGTTTTCTCCAAGTATCTTTATAGTTTCATGTCTTATCCAGTGAGAATCAATTTTTGTTAATGGTAAAAGGTGGAGGTCCATTTTCAGTCTTCTACAAGTCACCAGCTAATTCACCCAGCACCATTTGTTAAATAGGGGCTATTTCCCTCAATTTATGTTTTTAATAGACTTATCAAAGATCAAATGATGATAAGTGTCTGGGTTCATCTCTTGGTTCTCTATTCTGTTCCACACATCTACTTCTCTATATTTGTGTCAGTATCATGCTATTTTGATCACTATAGAGTTATAGTATAGCCTGAAGTCTGGTAGCGTGATTCCTCCTGATTTGTTTTTATTTCTGAGTAATGTCTTGGCTATTTCAGTTTTTTCCTAACCCAAAATCATTTTACAACAAAGATTTGCACCACAATATTTATAGTGCCCCAATTCATAATTGCCAAGTCATGGAAGCAGCCCAAGTGCCCATCAACCCATGAATGGATTAACAAATTGTGGTATTTGTATATAATGGAATATTATGTAGCTATAAAGAGATAGAGACTTTACTCTTTTATGTTTACATGGACGGAACTGGAACAAATTCTTCTTAGTAAAGAATTTCAAGAATGGAAAAAAAAGTATTCAATGTACTCAGTACTATTAAAACCAATATATAATCACGAACATGTTTACGGATGATAAAATACAACTATAACCCAGAATAAAGGAAAGAAAAGGAGGGAGAGGGGAAGCGTGTGGTGAGGCATGGTGGAGGGAGGGTAAACAGTGGGACCTCACCTATTGTGCATATTGTCAAATCTATTAAGAGTAGAGTATAAATGTCTTAATACGACACATTATTAAGTAATGTTAAGTTAATTAAGTAAGTGAGGTGAAGGCTATGTTAATCAGTTTGATTGTAAACATTCCAAATTGTATATAAAATCAGCATATTGTACCCCATAAATGCCTTGATGGACACAGTGATGATTTAATAAAAATTAAAAAAAAGTAAAAAGTAAATATACTCCTAAGTCATGAAAAAAAAAATAAACCTAGTACTTTAATACACCTGTTTTTATTTTGCTTATGTCCTGGAATGAAAATGGGAATAGACAGTGATTATGAAAAATCACCTGGGGTATTAATTATTTATTTAATTAATTATTAAAAATAATTATTCATGGCCTTCGTACCATAGTCTCTAAATCAAAAGAAGCTGAAAGGAACCTAGAATGTAATTTTAATGTATACCTCAGGTAATATATTAGCCAGGGTTCTCAAGAGAAACATAGACAGTGGGGTACTGACATAAGAGAGAGAGAGAAAATTATTCTGAATTGGCACATGCAGTTATGGAGGGTGAGAAGATCCGGGATCAGCTTTCTGCAGGCTGGAGACCCAGAAAAGCCAATGGAGTAAATCTGACATCCAGTGGAGCTGAAGGTGTAAACCCCAGCCTAGTCTGAAGGAAGGAGCATACCCAGGTCCCAGGGCCAGCAATGAGGCAGAAGGGCAGAGTCTCCTTTTTTCTTGTTAGGCCCTCATTGGATGATGCCAACCCACGGTAAGGAGAGAAATTTGCTTTGCTGATTCCACCAGTCCACATGCAAATCTGATACTAAAAAGTTAGCAAAGTACCCATAAATAATGTTTTTTATGTTTCTTTGTTTAGTTTTATTTTGTTTTTTGAGACAGTTTCACTTTGCCACCCTTGCTAGAGTGCCATGGCCTCACAGCTTACAGCAACCTCAAACTCTTGGGCTCAAACAATTTTCTTTTTTTTTTTTTTTGTTTAATTTTTTAATTAAATCTAAAAGAGGTAGATCATGTATACATTAATGCATTTAGGGGGTACAATGTGCTGATTTCATACACAATTGGAATGCTTATATTGTACTGGTTAATATAGTGATTTCCTTTCCTCAGACTCATGAGTAGCTGGGACTACAGGTGCTGTCACATCGCCAGACTATTTTTAGAGACAGGTTCTCACTCTGGCTCAGGCTGGTATGGAACCTGTGAGTTCAGGCAATCCTCTCTCCTCGGCCTTCCGGAGTGCTAGGATTACAGGCCTGAGCCACCTCACTCGGACTCATAAATAATGTTTAGACAAATCTCTGCACCTCCATCGCCCATTCAATTTAGCACATAAAATTAATTATGACTAAATGTACAAAAATAATCTCTAAAATATTTTTATACTTTATCTTTAATAATTTTAAAGCAATGTAATTAAAATGAAATTTATCTCTATATTCCCTGACAATTATTTTTAGAAACCACATACATTTATAATTTAGTTTGTGCTAAGTGTACTAAGCTAACCAGTACTTGAGTTGTATCTGTTTTACCCTCACAGCCATACTCAAGAGGCTGAATCTATCATTGTGCTCTTAGATGGATCACATTACTTAATAAAATACATGCAACCATTAAGCATAAGATACTGAATCCACGTGCAGATTTTGTATTCTATTTCCCTTGGTAGTTGTGTAAGTGTATCTTCATCATATAGATTTTTTCTACTTTTAATATCAATACCTCTGTACACTTCAGGATATAATTCAGTGTGATAAACATAAGGAAGACTACCCATTCATAGCTTAGAGTAATTTTTTTTTTAATTTTTTTTTTTGACAGAGCCTCAAGCTGTCACCCTGGGCAGAGGGCCATGGCATCACAGCTCACAGCAACCTCCAACTCCTGGGCTGAAGTGATTCTCTTGCCTCAGCCTCCCAATTAGCTGGGACTACAGGTGCCTGCCACAATGCCCGGCTATTTTTTGGTTGTAGTTATCATTGTTGTTTGGCAGGCCCAGGCTGGATTCGAACCTGCCAGCTCTGGTGTATGTGGCTGGTGCTTTGGCTGGTGCTTGAGCTACAGGTGCTGAGCCAACTTAGAGTCAACTTATATTTTTTTCTATAAAAATGAGCAGAGCTTGAGAGTCTCACTTTTGAATAACAAGTATATTTGATTATTTCCATTCTTACCCAGTAGGACTATTCTAGGTTTCTCTAACTTATCTTTCAATTTTTTTTTGACTACAATTATCTATATTAGCAAATATCCTATGCTAACCTAAGTTTCAGAATGTGTTATTTAGTAAATAATAAAAATGACCAAACTATCCTACAACTCAGTATGCACAGACTCCATGTAAGACCATCTCAGATAGTCTTTACACCTTGATTCATGATAATAATACAATTTTTGGAATAGTAACACTAACAGAGGGAGAATATTAAATATATACTTATATGTTTATGTATATATTCATGTAAATATAGGGGAGATAAAGTTTACCTACGTACAAATATACCTATTTAGATATACAACCGCAGATAGAAAAATCTCTTCTTATAATTTTGATGTATTTTCCACATTGAATCTACATAGTTTATCTTTTTAGTGAATGAGAGCAACTAAAAAAAGTATATTCTTTTCAATCACTGATTATGCTGAAGATGCTTTTATTACTTTCATGAGTTTAGAATGACTACGTTTTGTTTATACTACCTGGATTTGGAGATACTTGTTTTTATTTTATCTAATAATTTCCACTCATGATGCCCAATAGATGACTGTACTTCATAATGATAACATTACCATGATGAAATATGGGAAGGATACCCTACTCAGTGTTCAAACGTAAAAGAGTTATAAAGAAAATAAAATCAAAGATCACCAAGCTATTGAAAGAAGTCCTTTGATGTTGCAATCAGTTTCAAAAACTGCATGGAAACCAAAGAAAATTAACCAATAAATATAGGAGTATAAGATGGAAGAAAAAGTCTTTCAGATCCATATATGAACTTTAGGTTAGTTAAACAGGTAAAAACCAGAACTCCTTCATCCATTAATATAACTATTTTCAAGTGACTCTTGAATTCACATCCTTTTTTAGCAAAGATAGAGAAGACAAAGAATACTCTCGGGCAAATCTATGCCACTTACAAAATCCTCGAACTGTCACTAGATAAAAATTACACAATACAATTTCCAGGAATTCCTGTTTACTTCCAACCTTAAAATGGCTATTATGCATGCATATTTTTAATGCATAAGATTTAAACATTTCACCTGTCTTAAAATAACCAAGACTTAAATACATAAATGCACACAGATTTTTATTTTCAAATATTTTCACATATTAATTTATTCCCTTTATCATTTGTGATATTATTATACCTGTTTTAGATCTGAATAAACTAAATCTAAGATGATACAATTAACTTTGTCAAATCTGAATAACTTTTCATTGACTTTTTCAGATTATTAGTTTTAGAGCTCATGAGTTTTCCAACAGGTCAGCATTTCTGAAATCGTGTTTCATGGAATATAATATTTGCATAGGGTTAATAAACAACTACTGGAAGAAAAAGCATTCCATAGTAAAATCAGTTTGAGAAATATATCAAAAAATGTAAAATAGATTGTGTTAAGAATTCTCAGAGATATTCATATACTAATGTGCGGTTCTGATCTCCAAAAAGATACAAAATGTAGTGTTTCAAAGGACTTATGTTTTATGGACAGCATTTTGTAAAATCTTGTACTTTATCTTAATCCCATTTCTAAATATTGAAAGAACCATAGCTTGATCAAATTATTCATCATGATTATAGGAAAGAGACTTTCTGTCAACTAATTGAATGAATTACAAATTCTGGTCAACCATCTATATGTTTTACATATAATTTGTTTAATTTTCAAAAGCCAACAGCATCATTATGAAAAAGAGTATTTTAAACTGTAAAGACTTCAGAAAGATTGCTTCACTCTTGCTTTATTTCTGCAGCAGGGCTTTCTAACCTATAAATTGAAGTATATGTCTACTGTCCTTTTCTTACACAGAAAATAAAAATGAAAAAGAATTGGCAAAAGAAATGTTATTTGTCACAATTATTACAGAACCATTGCAAAAGCACTATAATTTCTTGTTGAATAGCACTTACCGAGTTCCCCCTATTATTAAAATTTTACATCACTATTTTTTATTTATCTCAATTAGTGAAGAAATTAATTTTGATACATAATTTTTAACTAAAATACATGCAAGATTATTCCCCCTTTAAGCTTATTTTTCTGCTTATTTTTTTGCTTTGAGCATGGTTTTACTTTTTCAAACTAGAGATAGATACTCTAGGCTAATGTTTTTTATTTTGTCTGGGTCTTCACTTGATTTTGAAATGATATTCACTGACTTTGTTCTAAAAAAGTTTTCAGGGCTCAAAGAAAAGAGAGTTTGTATTCAGTTTGACTGCGTCCCTGAGAGTATTTCTTGTCTTCTCTGCGTTTGCTAAAGAAGGATGTGAACCCAAGAGTCATCGGAAAACATTTATATTAATGGGAAAAGGTGTTGTGGTTTTTCCCTCTTTCAGTCCATTGGTAAATGAAAAACACGTCTGTCAGGAACTCAGGGGGGAGATGTGGATTTATTCTGAGAAAACTAACCACACTGACAGCTCTACTACAATCTCTACAGAGGTTTATAGCATATCTGAATTTAAAGGGAAAAATCCAAGAATGTTAAACTATATTTGCAAAAAATGTGATTCCTACAGATGTCAAAAGCACTGTCTCTCTGATTTTACCTTCATTATGCAATGCCTTCAGGCTCAGGCTGCGAAAGTTTTCTCCAAAGCACTTAATCTCTACTCAGGCCCCTTAGGAAGATGTAATAGCAATCAGCAAATAACAGTGCAGAAGCTGTTGATTACTATTGAATAAACCAAAATGCTTTCCATACATTGCAAACTAAAAATGGCTCACTCTCATCACTTATCTTTTTTTAATGACATTTTAAAGTCTAAGGGCCTTATTAATCAATGCTTTATATGATGTTTTCCAAAGATGTGCATGTACCTTGCTTAGAAAACAGAAGAGAGGCAGATATAAGGAGATTCTTCTGAGGAAATTAAATTAAATCAGTATTCATAACATTAGGCACTTGATAGAAAATTGTTTTTAAAATGAAGGGTGGTAAAATGAGATGTAACAGAGAGAAGAAAAGGTAAAAGAAACCGAAACTATGACTAAGCAACGATGACCGACCATTGATCACTAGGCTCTTCCAACAGTTTTTTGACAGACATTTTTTTACTTTTTGTGCCTTAAAAAAATTGAGAATTCTGTAAAAGTCATTTGTTCAAAGAATGGTGGTTAAGGTCAAATGTTGAAACCATGCCGTCCTCAGTGGTTCCAGATTTTGTCTTTGATCACTATACATAAAACTCTAACATATTGGCAAACCTGATAATGTTTTAAGCAAAATGATGGCATTTAGCTGTTATTTGCAAAGGGGAATGAAATGATTAGAATTTCACTTTAGTATATATTCCATATGGCTTCATGAAAATGATCACTGTATTTATAGAAAATTTTGAGAGATAATTTTAATATGTTGGGTGAGAATTGAGAAACATATTTACTCAAAAGGTTTTCATTATAGGGTTTACATTTTTAAACTACTCTAAAGAGGAATAATTTGTAAAAATTAAATGGCACATATATAAATCAAACAATTTAAGAAGTTTTAAAATTTGTATGCAACTATTAACCGTTATTGCAATGATGATTCTGAACCACACACATTATGGAATGACTAAATCTAACTAATTAACATATACATTGCCTCACACAATTGTCATTTTAACTGAATTTCTTTTTTTTTTCTTTGTCTTCTCTAACCCTTATCAACTAGTCAATTCATTCAATAAAAAGATTATTGTTCTAATTGACAAGAATTACTTTGGAACATTTTATTTAGAACAGAACATTTCTAAACAGTAAATATTCTTTGTTTCAAGAGATCTTTGCTTTAGGTTTATGTATGCTTATCTCATCTTAAGATAAATGCTTGATAATTTTGCTGATTATCTTCAATTTCAAAATAATCTTACAAAGATATTTGAAGGCATTCTCACAGACATCTAGCAACCTCTGCTGCTTTTAATAAATATGTATGTAAATTTCATTTTATAATCTTTGTGACTTCTTTAATTTAAAAAAAAATTCTTTTAAAAATATAAAATAAATCTTTAGTTCTAGCTAATTGTCATATTGTTTGTTTGTTTGTTTGTTTGTTTGTTTCTGGAAAGTCTAAGTCGGGTATTAAATATGAGGTGAAGAGTTTCCTATGAGTCATTTTCTGCCCCTTTCTTTTTTTGCATGCTCAATGAACTTCTAAATAATCCTTTAGTTAATAGTATATTAAGTATGAAATGTTCGATTTCCTTAAGTACTAAGTTTGACAGTTGAAATCTCTGACATTTCTCTTTTCCTTTCTTAAAAAATTATTTTGAAGGTACATCACCATTCTTTTTTTTTCTAATTTTTTTAAATAATTTTATTAAATCATAATTGTGTACATTGGTGCAATCATGGGGCACAATGTGCTTACTTCATATACAATCAGAAATATTTTGATCATACTGTTAGAGATAGCCTTCATGGCATTTTCTTAATCACTTATTACATCACCATTCTTTAAAGACAAATTTAGCTTGTGATTATCTTTCAAATAGTATTTTT
>CAUYRH010017296.1:0-13496 GCA_963574655.1 Perodicticus potto
ATCGGAGATATTTTTATCAACCTGATTGATATAACATTCATGATATTTTCTCATTTACTATGTGAAAACAATTTTGATCCATATTTAGAAGTTTTCTCCGGACCCTTCAAATATGCACCACAAGTGTAATCTCACCCTTTACCACATTTCTTTTTAAAAGGGTTCCACCAACTTATACTTCCCAGTAATGAATGAGGGTTTCTGTTGTCTTTATCTTCACCCAATACACTATATCTTTAAAATTTTAACCAGTTATGGTAGTGTGAAATGGTGTTTCTTTTAAATTTACATCATTACTGATTGTATTATGTTTTTTACCTATTTACTGGCTGTGTTGTTTTAAGGGAATTACTCTTATAGATATGGAAAAGTTTCTTATGTGGTTGGAATTTAATTGTCTTGTAAACTGTGATACAGATAAACTGTCAGGCCGTGGTTTTTAAGTTTTAAATTTTAATGTAATTAAATTTAGGAATTTTTTTTTTTATGGTTTTTACTGTGTGTGTATGTGTAAGTGTATAAGGCATTCTTTCTTATCCTAGGTCCTTACAGATATTTTGTGCATTGAGAGAGATTATAGCATAATGACTAAGTACAAGGGCTCTGGAAAAAGCAATTTTATAACCCATCTCTGTTGTATATTAGATGTGTGACCTTGGATTCACTATGTTCGTTTCTTTTCTTTCTTTCTTTTTTTTTTTTTTAAATGAATATAATAATAGTACCTATCTCTAGGACTGATGTTAGCAAATCCATACCTGAGTAGTCTAACAGTCACGTAATTCCCTTAGGATACTGGTTGTTGAGTATTTTGAGCATCATCTCTCACTTCCTCATGGAGTTATTATGAACCTTAAACATTTATTAACTCCAGGAACATGGCAAGTCCTCAACAAATGTTAACTATTTATTATTATATTATCTTCTAATTGATTTAATTTTTTTACGTTTAAGATTTTAATCTACCTGAAGTTGGCATGAAGCATAGTAATTTTACCCTCATGAACATTCTTCCATAACATACCTCAAGTACTAGTAGTTCAGAAAAGAGTTAACATAGCAGGTCTGAGATTGCCTCTCTTTAGATTGCCTGCTTGAAAGGTTGACTCTTGGCTGATAAACAGTTCCCAACAGTGATATAAAACTTTTCACAAATGATAAGAGTGGTAGGTTTGATGTGCCTAAACTGTTTGAACAATGTGATTTATACTGGACATCTGTTTTCCTTCTGGGAGTCTGGAATTTTGATGTGTGCTAAGCAGAGGGTACCCACATGACCCACCTCCAAGGGTACTGAGTTTCTTAGGAATGTCCAGAGTAGACCCACTCTGCACACTTTGGGAAGGAATTTAGCATATCCTTTGTGACTCCATTGAGAGAGGACTCTTGAAGGCTTATTACACTTGGTTTCCTTCAGCTTTGCCTCATGTGCCTTTTCCTTTGCTTATTTTGCTTTATATCCTTCTGCTAAAAAAAAAAAAAAAAAGTCTTAGCTGTTAATAGTGATTGTGTGCTGGATCTTGGGAGTCCTAGTGAATCATCTAACCTGGGGGTCGGCTTTGGGACCTCTCAACACAGGTACTGATATGCATTTATCTTTGTTCAGTGTGATAGTTTTTTTTTTTTGTTCTTTTTTATTTTTAGAACAATTCTTTGAAGTAGCTATGGAGCAGCTACTACCTTCTCCTCTGGAGTAGGATGAATTCCAGAGGAGTTAAGTAAATTGATATTTATAGGCTGGGAACTAGAGTACTACTTACTACACTCTCAGTCTTGAGGTCTTGATTTTTAGCATTATGTTAATATCTACTCAAAATAACAGAATTTTTCAGTTCAGTGAACTTTTAACTGATGCTTGTATTTAACTTTTTAAAAGATGAAATATAGCAAATTTTCTGATAAATAGTTTCATAATCATATTGTATGTGCCCAGTATTAGGCAAAAACATTTTCTCTTCTTGTGAGAACAGCGAGCCATACTCAATCTTCTTCACTGAAATGCAGTGAACAGTAGGTGAGTTCTCATTGAAGAGGAGTTGCAACTTGTGATTTCACTATGACTGATTTCCTAATACTTAAATATTTAGGAAGTGGTAATTTTAAGTCATAACATAGAATGCCTTTATTTTTGGAATAATTTTTTATGGGAAGGCTAAAGAAATGTTTGAACCAGATAATCCCTGAAAGTATCTGGTTTATTTTTCTGTGTTTTATCAACCTTGCCTTATCTTTACATTGTGGGCAACTTTAACTCCTTATTTAAATGAGAATCTCTTTCACTTTAAAAGGTGGATTCAAATACTTGCTTGAATGCTTTTGATATACCAAGTAGTTATGACTCACTTTTAAAGATACTAACGTGTTTTATTATACGTTTATTTATTTTTGTTTTATGAAGGAAACAGTTGGCTAGATTGGGTTTCTTCCATAGTGATTGATGTAAGTAGACTTTATTGAGACTTAAATGTATGCTGAATGTTATAATATTCTTAGCAGTTGTTTATGTGGGTGTATGCATTTCCTTGGTTATTTATACTGAAATTTGGAATTTCTCTAGTCCAAGACTATAGAAGAAGAATATCAAGATATCAAATCCATCTTATATTTGTCTTTTTTTGATTTAATTTGAATGTTCAAAGACATCTAGGAAGTTTTACATTATTCTCTAATTATGTATCAGTAGTCTGACTGTCATTTAACTTAGCCTGGGTTTGTTTTACTCCAAGAGAGAGATCAGATAGACTTCAATCTTTCTACAGTGTATTTACATATATTACCTTGGAGATGATGGGAACTTGTCTCCATTCTGCTAGTTTTTGCTCCGTTTAAGTCTTTTGTATGACTGTCAGACTGTATGCAATATCATGTTGGTGCTGCTTTAAATATGTATCCATGTTCAGGTGCCCTTTATCATACCATTATGACCTTGTCTACATCCTCCTGTGCAGACCATTCAGATATTCATATTTCTATGAATGCTGTCATCCATTCACACTTTAACACTACATTTAGACTTTTTTTTCCCTGTCCCTTCCCTCTAAGGGTTAACTGTTCAATGATGACACCCCATCTAGTCTTGGCAACAGATCGAGACTGTCTCAAAAAATAAAAAATGACATCATGGTCATTTTATCCTTGAGCCATTTGAGAGTAAGCCTCTACCTGATGGCCTATGATCCGCAGGTACTTTAAAGTATATTTCTTAAAATCCAGAATATTTTCCCATATATATAACTACAGAATAGCCATTCAAATATGAAGTTAATGTGGATAAATTACCACTATGTAATATTTGGATCCCATTAAGTTTCTCCATTAAATCAATGATATCTTATGTGGTAAAAAACATCTAAGTTAGAATCCTGCATTAGTTTTGGTTATCATGGGTCGTTAGTCTCTTCAGTCTTCTGGCCAGTGAGTGCTTTTTCCAGTTGGCTTCTGTGTCCTTTTCTTTTGTGTCTCATTATTCTTTGAGCATTCCCTTGCTTTTTTATTTACAAGATGTTTTTGTCTCATCTTATTCTTTTTCTGCCTTTAGGCCTGGAGTCAGCTATTTCTTCTAGCATTGCCTGTTGCTCCTAGGGTGCAAACCTGTATGGCATGTTACTGTATTGAATACGATAGGAAATACCACAATGGTATTTGTGTATCTGAATATATCTAAATATTGAAAAGGTAATGCATTCCCTTATGATGTTGTGACATTTAAGCCAATACTGCCTCAGTAGGCAATAGGAATTTTTAGTTCCTTTATACTGTTAAGTCACTACTGCTGTTTATGAAGTCAGTTGTTGACTGAAATGTTGCTATACAGTGTATAACTATGTACTTGATAAACTTCCTTCTGTATAACCCATTTTCCTTCTTTGTTACCATCTCCTTTTTCATGTTGATTTCTTACTTTAGTTGGGTTCTAAAACTTATATAGTGGGCCACCCCCTTGCATACTATCTTACTGTTTAAGCCATTTGAGAGTAAGTTCTTTATGTGATGTCCTGTGATCCTTAGATGTGTTTAGTGTCTGACTCCCCACATTAGACCATTTCTCACCTGTATTCTGCTCAAACTTCCATACCTCACACTAGGCCACACCCCTGCCTCCGATCTCCTCTCTCTACTCTGGTCATGGATGTCATCATCACCCCTGATATCTTCAATCCCTTATAACTTGTGCATGGACACTCTTTCATAGTGATTGGATTCTAACTTCCATGTTTGTCTTCTCTGTGTATGTGCTTTCTTACCTTCCCCAGTCTTTGTCTCCCCTCCTTACAACTTGCAAACTTGAAGAAGGATGCATGGAGATGTTTTTGGACATCTTAGGATATTGTATTGTTCAGAACAATTAGAGTTTGTTTCATAAATCTGGGAGCATTTAAGTTGGGTCCATATATATTTAGAATTGAAATGTCCTCTTGTTGTACAGTTATGTTAATAACATAGATGCAGTATAAATGTTCTATGATTGTCATGTGTTATCAAAGCCAATGGTATTAAAAATCATGAAAAATGGTTCTGTGTATAGTAAACTTCATAGGATCTTGATCACTCATGTGATTAATATGGAAGCTTAGATTATTACTAAAAGCTTTTTTTCAAACATTGGTTTAATTCAAAATTAGATGTAAACTTCTCCAATTTTTAGGGAATATAAAATTAGGTTGTCATAGTGGTGAGTATATGTTACAGTATTTAATTATAATCAGGGAAGTGCACAGTAACTTGTGTAAGGGTTTGTAAGAATTCTGGGTTCATCTCAATCCTAAAGATTCTAGACGCTTCTATTTCAAATCTATTTCAACAGGGAAAGATATTTTTGTTTATCTGAAAAAAATATAGCTCACGAATACTACATTTGTTGTGAGTTTGTAGAGATATAGAACTTACTATCTTTTAAAAGAATCTTGTTAAGGATGCTAGGCATCCAGATTGTTTTTTGTTATTATTTTTGTAATGAGAGTCAGATTTAATGAAAGACACATTTATAAATCTGAGTCAGACTTAATACAAGATACATTTATAAATCTATTGACTTATTAGTTTTCTCTCACTGCTGTAACAGACCACCATAAATTTAGTAGCTTAAATGTGGCTTTATTGACTTTATTGAGGGAAGTTTTCCTCCCTTTCAGCTGTAGGTCTTCGTTACCGTATTTCTCCAAGTACTTATGTTTAGTTTTCTGGGTTTTGCTAACTATGCTCTTGCTAACACCAAAAACGTTCCACTGTCTTTCTTTGGTTGCTGCTTGCCAGAAAATGTAGATCAACCTTTTATTTCAATTTCAGCACTGTGACTTCTTTCCTTTGAGCCATCACGTCACAATTAACTGTAAAATTTTTCCGTAATTGTAGGATGTACTTAAAAATTTAGACTAGTCCTTCACTTTGCAAAAATCTTCCTTATGCTAAGGTGGTGGCAACATGTGATGAACAATAGGAAATCAGGTCTAATCCAACTAGTGGTAATAATAAAACATGAAAAGAGAACTTATACTGAAAAAAATAATGCAGCTGAGGGACAAAGCCCACATCTCCTACACCTTGGTATAGAGTAAACTCAACTGGCCAAGTTATACAGGTTAAATTAATATCACAGCACCAAGAGGTCAAGCTACAACTTATAGGTGTGGTCAGTATATAGAGGTCAGTGTTTCATTGAGTACATGTGGTGCATGTCTGGTCTATGAAAATTAGATCGACATAAGCAGGTGGTCAGTGTAGGGAAGTGGTTAACTATGGTGGTTCCCCTGTATTTAGCTAACTTACCAACTATGTATCTTCAGTTGATGACTGGGGAAGTGCTGCAGAAAGTTACTGAGTATGAAAGTATATTACTGCAAGACCTGGTCTACTATGAGTAATAGGCAAGTCCTTTTTAGGAAATTATATTTGGGACAAATTAGTCTAGAGATAAACTGGGTAAAAAGGCTATATGAATTGGTAACATTTTATGTGTTCTAGGAAAGGCCAAGAAGGATTGTGTTCTGTTTGAGGACCTACATGAAGGACAGGATAGCCTGAGCACTGACTGAGAGGAACAAGGTGGCAAGAGAGGAGACTATCAGTACAGAACTTTTACAGAGGAGATTAACATTTTACAAAGAATTTAGATCTTTGTCTTAAAAATTGTATGGGAGCTATTGGAGGATTTTAAACTAGAAAGTTATATAATATTATTTACATTTTTAAAAAGCTCATTTGGAGATTGAATTAGCAGGGAACTGGTTAGGATGCTAGAAGCTGCTGTTCAAGCAAGAGGTATCCAGTGGCTTATGCTAAAGTGGTGGCAAAGTGGAGATTAGAGGCGTGTGTAGTTTTGAAAATGGGTATAGGGATTTAGTTGACCAAATTTCATTATTGATTGACTATAAGGATGAAAAACATCACCTTCTAACTTTTAGAAGTTATAATTAGCACTTTTGCTTCCATTCATTTTGCCAGATTATTTTATTACCCCTTTGACTTACTACTTTGCTGTTGTTTTTCCCATTCCTTGTGATGTCAAATCTAAACTTTGGCTTTGTTGTCCGCATGATCTGTTGTCACTTTTTTCCAGTCTGTCTAGTCACTTTTTTTTTGGAGATAGAGTCTCACTTTGTTGCCCTCCATAGAGAGCCATGGCATCACAGCTCACAGCAACCTTCCAAGTAGCTGGGACCACAGGTGCTTGCCACAACTCTTGGCTACAAGGTGAGACAAGGTCTTGCTCTGGTTTAGGCTGGTCTCGAACCCTGAGCTCAGGCAATCCATCCACCTGGGCCTCCCAGAGTGCTAGGATTACAGGAGTGAGCCACCGCGCCCGGCCCTTTCTAGTCACTTTTTTTTTGTTGTTGTTTGCAGTTTTGGCCGGGCTGTGCTTGAATCCACCACCCCTAGAATATGGGGCTGGCGCCCTACTCCTGCCCTACTCCTGGCGCGCCCTATTCCTTGAGCCACAGGCACTGCCTGTCACTTTTAATCTCTAGTTCCTACTACCTCCCTTTTTTTCTTTTCTTTTTTTTCCTCCCTTTCTTCCTTTAGCAGTTCTCTTGCCTTTTGCTTCCCAAGTAGCTGGGATTACAGGCACCCGCCACAATGCCTGGCGTCTTCTTTTCTTTTGGTAGAGATGGAGTCTTTTTCTCTGGGTCACTTCGACTTATGCTGGTCTGGAACCTTTCGAGCTCAGGAAATCCACCCTCTTCGGCCTCCCACAGCGATGGGACTACAGGCGTGAGCCACCACGCCCGGCCCTTCTACCTATCTTGAATATATTTGTAATCTCTCTCTTCATTCCTATAGATTTCTAGCACTAAGTAAGGACTCAATAAAACTTACTGAGGTGGATACCATGATGGCATGTGATAAATATTGCCTTTCAATTAAAAATAAATAGAAACACTTAGATTAAAGGTGCTGTTTTAATGCTGTTCACTATTTTTCCATACACATTATGACATAATCTATTTACAAAGTGAGTTTCTAAGGTATC
Source organism: Perodicticus potto (assembly GCA_963574655.1). Classification (NCBI taxonomy): domain Eukaryota; kingdom Metazoa; phylum Chordata; class Mammalia; order Primates; family Lorisidae; genus Perodicticus; species Perodicticus potto. The sequence goes on from CAUYRH010017296.1 coordinate 7,469, forward strand.
ACGTGTCATAATAGCAAGCTGCAAGTAACTAAAAATGTAATGCTAGCAAAGATGTGATAGCGAAGGGACAGCTTACAGAAAGTTGAGACAGTCTTAATATAGGTAAATGGAAATCTCAAATGAATATTGATACTTTCAGTTATGCTCTGAGACAATCAAAGAAGAAAGAACTTAAGGGATCTGCTACAACTCAGTTGTTACAGATAAAGGGACAGAATGAGATGATGAAAGCTATCTTTATCCTTAATGAATTCAGAGTCTTGTATTAGGGGCAGATAAATGATAAACATAGTATGGATTTATAAGTGTTACATGCTATGGTTAGTATGCATGTGCTCTTGGAATAACCCCAAAGGGACTTTTAACAGTGTGTGTGTGTGCATGTTCAGAAGATTTCAAAGAGGAAGTAATATCTGAGATTTGTTTTGAAGAAAGAATACAAATTTGACCAATTAGCCAAAGAAATGACAGGGTAAGCATTTTAGGTCCAGGGAACAACAGCATGTACAGTGGCATGAGAATATCGTAGAATCATGATGTGTGAGAGGAATATCAGCATTGCAAAATGTATAAAATGTAAGGTGGAGAGTAGCTGGAGATAACCCTGGGGCAATGAGGAGGTGGAAAAGAAGGAAAATCTAGTGTCTCAAACTAAAACATCAAATGAGAATTATAAATTAAAGTTATAAAATAGTATAAGAAAGATACAGTATTAAATATCTCAATATTTCTATTTTAAATCTTAAAATTAATTTATGAATTAAAAGAATAATATTTTCACTACTATGTTCTTTTTACTTAGCACAGTACCTGCAATAGAGTAGATGAATAATTGGTAATAGTTATGGAGAAAGCATTGAATTTTGTGAGTTGAATCAGATAGATATCTTGTTATAGTTAATGAGGACACTGAGAAGTTAAATGTCTTTCATAAATAATAGGATGGATTTTAAGAGTTGTTGAAGTTGTATTCTAGCCTGAATAAGTAATTAAACATTTTTAGTTCAGGCTATCCTATTCTGTTTATTGTCCTGTGGTGGTCAAAATTATTGCTTTTAGGCAGTGAAACTTTTAGTGGTATTTAGGTGATAATTCTCTAATCCTTAATCCTTTCCTGGATTAGGAGTCAGGCTGCCTGTGTTTTGTAGACGCTTCCAACTTGGTAGCTTATGTTGGGTTTCATGGAGGCAGAGATGGAAAATTTGTCTGTGGGACCTTTTTCTATCTTTAGTATATGGTGAAGTAGAAAATAGTAGACCAAATTTCAGCCTAAGCTGTGTAATTGGTGTCATCTCTTGTGAGAGGGTGCAAGTGTTTTGAGACTTTTCCCAGTTCTGACATTCTAATTTTTTTCCTTCTTTCTGGGACTTGAGCTGCTGTCTCTTTCTTTTGGTGATGGAAGAAATGGGACATTTATTTTGTTTTTTTTTTTTTTTTTTTTTTTTTTTGAGACAGAGCCTCAAGCTGTCACTCTGGATAGAGTGCTGTGGCATCACTGCTCACGGCAACCTCCAATTCCTGGGCTCAAGCGAGTCTCTTGCCTCCGCCTCCCAAGTAGCTGGGACTACAGGCACCCGCCACAATGCCCGGCCATTTTTTGGTTTTAGCCGTCATTGTTGTTTGGCGGGGCCCGGGCTGGATTCGAACCCGCCAGCTCAGGTGTACGTGGCTGGCGCCTTAGCCTGTTGAGCCACAGGCGCCGAGCCTGTAGTCCTGATTCTTAAAATACCTATCCTTTTCTCATTTGCTTTTTTTCTGTAATTCTGCAATCAGCTATTACTATCTGTTCTTTTTTTTGTTTGTTTAGAGACAGAGTCTCACTCTTTCGCACTCAGTAGAGTGCTGTGGTGTCACAGCTCACAGCAACCTCCAACTCCTGGGCTTAGGCAATTCTCTTGCCTCAGCCTCCCAAGTAGCTGGGACTACAGGCGCCCAACACAACACCCGGCTATTTTTGTTGTTCTTGTTGTTGTTGCAGTTTGGCCGGAGCCGGGTTTGAACCCACCACCCTCAGTATATGGGGCTGGCACCCTACCCGCTGAGCCACAGGCGCCACCCTATCTGTTCTTTTTTTAACCGAAGCAATTCATTTCAGTATTTAAATTCAGCATGTGTCTACAGTGTTCAGTACATAATTGCAGAATCATTTCTCTCCTGGTTCTAGAGCAGCTGGCTCTTTTATGATCTGCCTTCCTGTGTTGCAGACCATCTTATGCACACATAACCTAGCATGGTGCCTGGCACTTAGTAGATGCTTAACAAATGCTTGTAACTTAATGAGATTCTGTCAGTGAGGCTGTCATGTTGGAAAGAAGAGAGGACCAAATAATGAGCCAGACACGATTCATTTTATGCATTTTCATGAGTACTATCTAATTTAACCCTGAAAGCAGTCTTGCACAATAGACACCGTCATCCTTGTTACATAGATTATTGCCCCATATCAGTGTCTGAGCATGTTTGACTTTGGATTGAATTGTGATTGGTTAGGAGGGAGAGCATGGCTTTGAACCCAGTCTTCATCCTCTGATTCTTGTTCTTTTTACTCTACCATAGGGGTGGATATTCTATAATATAGAAATATTCTGGGGAAAATTTTTTTCTAGAGACTTTGTCTCTTTAAATTTATTGAAGCAATTCTTTTTTGTATTAAAAACCCTTTCCCCCATGAACAATACCTCAAAACATGTCTGGCAGAACTGGAGCGGGAAATGTAGCATTGGAATTAACTAGAGTCAGACAGACCTGGCTCTCCATCTGACTTGCCTTACCGGCAAGGTGATCTTGCCCTTATAGTCTTTCTCAAGCCTCAGTTTTGTCATGTAAATTGGGGGGTACTATTAGCACCTGTCTCCTGGGCTCTGGAGGGTCACAGGGTAGGGTGCAGGTAAATCATCTGCTCTCTGAGACCTCATGGGAGTTCTGAATAAATAAATACTGATGCTGTTACTGTTGGTGAACAGCTGGCACTTCGTTCATTTATCTGTTCAGTAAGGCTTTGTTGATGTACTTCATCTCTTAGCCAAGAGGCCAAGAAGTGACCAGCACATACTTCTTGAGAGTGTGGCACGTGCTGGGCACTCTCCAGTCCTACTAATTTGTCAGTGATCAAGACAGACAGGAATCCCTTTCCACATGGACTGCATATCCAAGCTGCTTTCCACCAGGAGAAGCCAGACTATAGACATGCATGCTGGAAGTAATTGGTGTCACAGGTTGGAGAGTAGCTAGTGCTATTGAATGAAAAAGAAGTAAAGGAGGGTAGAGTATCAAGTGCGTGTGGGGAGGTGAGTGGGGGGGTGCTGTCAGGCTTCCATTAAAGAGGGTATTCATTGTAGGCCTCACTGAGAAAATAACACTCAAGAAAAACTTGAGGGGGAAGGGGTTTGTTGCATGGATCTCTGGGCAGAGCTTGCCTGGGCAGGGGTGAGACAGCAAGGAGGCTGATGTGCAGGTCACCAGGGCTTCAGAGGCCGCTGTGAGAGTGGGGGCCAGTGAGGGTCTCAAACAGAGTAGCCACATGGTCGACTTTGGATTGAATTGTGGTTATTGTCACTGTGAGGGAAGACTCCACAGCTAGCTTTACATTGTCTTATTAGCTTGACCTTTCACACTATGCAAGTGTAGGGGGAGAAAGTGTGTCCTCCAGCCTGGGGTGGTCATCCACCTGCCTGTGTTGCTAACCAGTCTGGTAGTCCTGTGGCTGTGCTGGTCGAATCCTTGGGAAACAGAGGACAGGGTTTAGATCTTAGGAGGGGAGGGAAGTGGAGCATGAGGTAGCACAGCTTGTGTCCTCTGTGAACATGACTTGATCCTTCCTGGCTTCTCTTACTGAACCAGGAAACCTTTGTAGAGGACTCTGGGAGATGCCTGTTTGTCTGGGTGGTTCTTAAATGTTTGTGTCTCCTCACAGTGAGAAAGACCCATTATGGGGCGAGAGGATGAGAGTGAGCGTGGTGATCTGTCAGCTCTGACCTGTGCTGAGCTTCTGTCTTCTAAGATGCAGCACTCAAGAACTTGCAGCCCTTGTGGGGTAGGAGTATTTTCATGGTGTGTCTCCAGGAAGTCAGTGACTCTGAACCTGGCTTTCAACATCCAAGATGGTCTTCCATTCTTTTATTTACGTCATTATTCATAATCAAGTTCATTTGAAATCCATTCTTTAAAAATGCGTATGCGTGGGAATATGGTGACATTAGGGAAGGGCAGAGGGTGGCCGTGCCCCAGAATGCAGAACATAATGTGGGGGTCACATAGGACTGGGGTCAGAGGAGGAGGTCCAGGCCCAGCTCCTTTAGAGCAGCCATGTCACCATACACATCGCAGCCTGAGTTCCCCACCTCCCAGGTGGGCCATGTTATGTGTGCCCCACAGGACAGGAACAAAGTAAGGTGTGTAACTGCCATTGAGTTACTAGTTTTGTGACTCTAAATGATGAAAATCCTTTTCCTGGTACAGTCACTGTTTGGGAAGGAGTGGTTCTTGTTTAACCATTTTTGGAGACCCTTACTTAGCGTGGGTATTTCTCCCATCCTTGCACTTGGGATTAAAGCTTTTGTCTTTCAGGCTATTTAAAGGCTGTTGGGCTCTAGAATCCCAGGAGATAAAGGCTTGGACAGGGGTGTCTAACCTATAGAGCTGAGTGCTGATTTTGTGAATATTTTATTGCTTATCTGTGGAGTCAGATATCCCAAAAGTATACACAGATCTTGTTCTTGCTAATCAGCTTTCCTTATTTTTTGTGTAGTTACTATGTGGCCCAGGACAGCTGGACGAAAAAGGCTGGAAGCCTCTGGCCAATCTTCACCCTACTCAGACCCTCCTCCAGCCCTGGTAGCTCTGTAAATGTCTTTGTGCTCTCACACGACCCTATATTGCGTTTACCCAATACTTAATTATCAAGGTAATTTTAGATCTAGGTATCACTTTATTGAATGAAAGCTTCACAATTAAGGGATCACTCACTAATAAGAACTGCTATGTAGCATAACCTCTTATGCATTTTGATAACAAAGATGATGTAAAGGAAATATTTGCTCAAAAATCTAGATGCTAATAGCTTGTTGGGCCTGATTGATAAACTTTGCTTTCAGCAATGGAAATGGAAAATTCCAGATGCTACATAATCTGGCCTGGCACCAGCAGGCTGTGATCCTTTAAGGGGCTGCCTGGGAGGGCTGTGAGAGTCACATCAAATACCCTGGGGAGGTCTGACATCAGCAAAGGAATTTGCAGAGAACGGTAGAAAAAATTCCCCTCTGCTCCAGCCTCAGTCTCTTTATCTCTGTAAGGAAAGGATCAACTCTCTCAGTAAGAAGGAGCTCGTTATTTTATTCTAATAATTTAAAAAACACCTACCAAACTATCTGGTAAGTCTGAATTAGCTTTTTTCTTTCCAACAAAAAAAAACAAAAAACAAGAAAACCCAAGTTACAACTACCCATTAATTCTCAATCAGATTCCTTGAGCAGCTCAATTTAACCAGAGTTAAAATACTAAGTTAGCACTTACTAGGCCAAACAAAAAAATGTGATGTTTTAGTCTTATGAAGAGCACATTTTGACCTTTTTTCTTAAAAAAATTATATATGTGTGTATGTACATGTGTATGTGTATTTATGTGTATGCATGTGTGTATGTGTATATGTAAGTATATATATTTGTGTGTGTACATATTGATATATATGTTTTGCAAACTACTCTCAATCATTTCCACTTGTTATAAACTGACCAGTTGATTGGTTATGCATAACTCATAGAGGCTTTTGGGGGTTAGATTTTTTTTTTTTTTTTTTGGTTGTTTTTGAGACAGAGCCTCAAGCTGTCACCCTGGATAGAGTGCAATGGCATCACAGCTCACAGCAACCTCCAATTCCTGGGCTCAAGCAAGTCTCCTGCCTCTGCCTCCCAAGTAGCTGGGACTACAGGTGCCCGCTACAACGCCCGGCCATTTTTTGGTTGCAGTCGTCATTGTTGTTTGGCGGGCCCGGGCTGGATTCGAACCTGCCAGCTCAGGTGTACGTGGCTGG